>WBMW01003851.1:9778-26866 GCA_013396635.1 Penelope pileata
GAGGGGGGGCAGCAGGCAGACGGACGCAGGGACCGACGGGCAGGAGGATGAGGCTGGGTCCAGCTGGGGGCAATGAGGGAGGGGCGGGAGCTGGGGGGGGTGATGGGCCCCTGCCCAGCACCTGCTGCCCTGGCCCCGTGGTGGGCTGACTGCTCCTGGGTCTCGTGTGCATTTGGGGGCAGACGCCTTCCAGTAAGGCCCCAACACCAGAAGGGGGCAAAAACATCCCTTATCTGTCCTCATCCCAGCTGAGTTTTATTCTTTTTTGGACCTAATGGCTTTTAAGCCATTCGGAGATATTATGGGCTCTGACTCGTGCCTTGGATTCTCGTGAGCGGTGCTGGGTGTGGGAGGCAGAGGTACCTATAGCACATCTGTCCTCTTAAATCCTGGTCAACAGTGGTTACGTTGCCACGGATGAACCTCGGTAATCCTAGAATCGCCAGCTTGGTAGGCGTCGTGCACCCAGCGCCTTGCTGCTCGCAGCTCACCTGCTGCCAGAGCTGAATCAGCGTCACAGAGAGCACGACACGGGGACAGGGCCCTCAGCTGCGGCCCTGGGAAGCCGAGGAGGACACAGGCGGCTGCCAGCGCCGTGGGGTGAGGGTGTGTGGGTCGGGGTGGCCCTGGGAATAGTGGTTTGTGTGCAGTTGGCTGCAGCCTTAATTTTGAGGGCTCTGCTTGTGTGTGACTGCGCTTTTCTCCCGATGCAGTTTCCTTTGTCCTGTTTCTCTAATTATCCTCGTTTCAACCCTGCTCTGAGGATTATTGGTCAGTAGGAAGCCTCCTAATGCCCGCTCCTCCTTGGCAAGGGAACACCCATGCCCTGGATTAAAGTGAAACTCCCCGAACAGTGACAGAAGAAATTAGATCTATATTCCTCAGACACCCTCCCTCGGGCGAAGTTCCCCGACCCCCACCGCATCGGCCCCGCGCCGCGCCGTGCCCCTTGTGCTCGCTCTCAATATTCTCTTTGTTACAGCCACCTTTCTGCAAGGCTGGGGGCTCCCGGGGGAGGGCGGTGGTTGGTTTGTGGAGGAAAATCCCCATGCCCGTTTCCCCAGCCCGCTGCAGCCGTGCTAAGCACAGATGCTGTGCTCCGCAGTCGGGCGAGGAGCTGACGGATGGGCTCACAGGCTGCTGCCAGTGCAGGGAGTCCTCAGCGGGAGGCCGTCCCTCTGAAGGATTGATTTTTGAGATTCCCATGACTGGAGGCTTTAAGAACAGCGTTTATTCAATCTATAGACCACGTGAGTACAGATTGCCCAACCACCAAAACTGACAAAAAAAAAAAAAAAAAAAAATGTTGGGAGATGGGATGTTTCCTTTGCACACAGACCTCTGCCTGCATTCACAGATGTGAATGCACCTGAAATGATGCTTTGCAGGTCAGTTAGATCGTGGAGTGCCCCCCCAGCTCGGCCTGCCCAGGGCCCGCCCATGGCCTGGGGCACCTCCAGGGATGGGCACCCACAGCTCTGGGCAGTGCCAGGGCTTCACCACCTCCGGGTAGAGAGTTTTCCCCTCACATCTGACCCAAATCTCTCTTTTAGTTAAAAAACGTTGCCCCTTCTCCTGTCACTATCAGACCATGTAACAAATCGCTCTCCCCGCTGTTTGTAAGCTCCCCACAGGTACTGGGGGGCTCAGTGAGCTCTCCCCGAGCCTTCCCCAGGCTGTGTGCCCCCAGCTCTCAGCCTGTGCTGGCAGCAGAGGTGCTGCAGCCTCTGTGCAGGTTCACCCGCCTGCTGTGTGCAGACTGCGCTGCATCTGTGCGTTTATTTTTGGAAAGCAGGCCTCAAAGGGATGTGTCGTATTTATATACATGTGTGTATAATCTATATATTTATATACATGCAACGCTGGCATTTTTCATGGTGCACCCAGGACCTTTCTCTGTGCCCCTTGCATCAGCCCCCGCCCGGTGCTGGGCTTTGTGCCGGGGCTCTGCCAGCACAAGGACCCCGCAGCCGGCTCGGAGCAGCGCTGCTCCGCGCTCCCCACTCCCCCCAGTCTGTCGCTGCGCGGAGCCGCAGCCTCCCGCTCCCCGGCACATCCTGACACAAAGAGCTGCGCTGCTGCTGCCAGCGCTCAGCTGCTCCGCGAGGGAGGGAGGAGGGAGGGAGGGAGGGAGGAAGGGTGCCGCGGGAAGGTCAGCGCCAGGAAGAGGGCGATGCTGCCTCGTTCCTTTAGGGGCCGCATCCTGGCATCGCAGTGAGGTCCTGTCCTGCGTACTGATCCTGTTCAAGGGGACTGCCGTAGGTCCTGAGGTGGCTCAGCACACTGCAGGTCCAAAGCGCTCCCTCTGCCTCATCCCAGCCTAACAAAATGATTCCACATTATGAAAATGGCATATCTTGGTTTGTTGTGACTCCGCTCTGGACCCTTCCCTCGTGTTCTTTCCTGGCCCAGTTTCCCTAGCAGCACTAGCAGCAGAGCAGCAGCAGCACTGCCCTGGCCCCAGCATCCTCCCCCTGGAGCTCCTGTTCCTCCCCCCCCATCCCCTGCGCCCGCGGCAGCCCGGGGCCAGCGCGCTGCAGCTCTGCCCCCGCCATCCGCGCTCGCCCCGGGCCCATCTCGTCACCCCTGTCACCCACTGCTGACACTAACTCGACTTGCCTGCACTGTTGTAGGGGGCAGATGGACTGTCGGAGCCCGAGGGCATCTCTCTGAAACGCGTGGCTGTGGTGGAAGATTTCTTTGACATCATTTACTCCATGCATGTGGAGAGCTCGTCGGAGCCGGGCAAAGCACCCAAACATGCCGGGCAGAAGAAAACCTACCGAGCGGTGAGAGTCCCTCTGCGAGGGGGGAGCGGGGGGCAGCAGGAGCACTGCTGCTCGGAGGGGTGGCTGCAGGAGACACGAGGATGGGGCTGCTGCAGGCACAGCAGCTGTGCTGGGAGACGGGAAGCAGGGCTACAGCACGGCTGCTGGGAGAGGAAAGGCCAAATGAATCATACAAAGGCGACCGTACATGTCTGGGGGAAAAGGAGAAAAAAAAAAAAAAAGAGATGCTCAGGGCTGCTGATGTGAGGGATGTTTACCCAGCCCCCCCCGCGCTGCTCTGTGCCATCTGCCTCCCCCGTGCCATCCGCCGTCCCCGGGGAAATGTCAGGGCTGGGCCTCAGGGCAGCAGCAGCCGGGGAAGGGCCCTGGGGCACGGCTGGAGCCCGGCCCCGTGCTGCACCGCGGCGCTGCCCTCAGCTCCCTGCACTGCAAAATGGAGGCAGCTCCCGAGCTGGGTCTGCTCAGGTGCTCCCCGGTGCTGAGAACCAGATCCATCCATCCTGAAACCACTCTAGTTAGGTCAGGAATAATTTAGCCTGAAGTGTGCTTCTCCAGGGAGCTCGCTGTTTCCCTGACTCTGCACAGCCCTGCGATGCAAATATTTGGGCTCTCCTGGTAAAAGGAGAGCTCAAATTTACTGTCCAAACCCGAGCTGCGCTCTCGGATCCTGCAGCCCTAAGGACTGAGTTGCTCAGAGATGGGCAGGCAGCACAGCACAGCGCTGCGTGCTCAGCCCCAAGAGCTGCCCCTGGGGCTGTGCAGGGCTCAGTGCAGGGCTGGGGGCTGTTGTGTCCCATTGGCCCTCCACACGGTGCTGGCAGTGCAGCCCCCACCCTGCTGTCCTTGCTGCTGTCCCCGCTGCTGTCACCGCGCTGTGCTTTGTGCCCTGCAGACCACGCCGACCCTTCCCTGATCCCTCTGCTTCATCTCTCGGAAGCACAAAGCCGTGCCCCGGGAGCAGGCTGTGCCCACTCACCCCTTGTGCTCCCCCCAGCTGAGCTCCTCCCGCGGCACCGTGCACCCCATGGCACCCAGCACCACATGGCCGCATCCTGCCAGCCCCTCGGCCCCGGGAGCCTTGGCATCCCCCGCTGCCTCCCCGCTGCCCTCCATTTGTGATTAGAGAGGCACTGGAGAGTTTGCCCTTGTCCCTGACCTCCGGAGGGAGGCAATCAGAAAGGGAGTTTGGATGGGAGATAACTCATCAGGGAAGCTGTCTGCTCTGCAGAGCATCAAATCAGCTGAGAAATAACAACTGTATCACCAAAATTAGCCAAACGTTTGCAGCAGGAGCTGGGGGCCCACAGGAGCACGGCAGGCGGGGGCGCATCGGGGTGGCCACCGCCCCGCATTTGCCAGCAGCAATACTCAGCCCTTCAATGTCAGCATTTCCCTGAGAGCTCCCAGTGCTGGAGCACAGATAAACACCGCACAGAGGCAGCGGCAGAGCCGGGCGTCCCCGCAGTCACAGCAGAGCTGCATGCAGCCGTATCTCAGCGGGAGAATCCCACGAGGGCCGGCGCAGCATCCTCCATTTGGCTGCTGGGACGCGGTCCCCGCCTGCGCTCCCCACCCGCCCGGCGCTCCGCGTGCCAAAGGCTGAGCTCTGCTGCCGCTCAGCGGAGGCGGCTGCTGCTCTGCACCGGCTCCGGGGCTGCGCTGCTTCGGCCGAGCCCCCGCCCTGCCCCATCGCATCGCTCCCACCGCGGTTTTGCCTTCTTTTTAAAGAAGCTTAAGCGTCACCCCCTTCCTGTGGGGTGGAAAAATGCTTGGGATGCGTCCATTTTTAATGTTGTTAAGAAATAAGGTGGGAGGATGATGGCCGTGGGCCAGAGGAGGGGGCTGGGATGCCCCTGCTCTCCCCGCTGCATCGCTTCCCGTCGGGAGCCCCACTCCTGCCAGCTCGCTGCCCGAGGGGGGGCAAACAATTGGATTCCTGTCTGCTCTGTGACCCCACTTGTAAGGGCCGTGACCCCTGCTGGGGTCGTGGCCCTGGTTTGGGAACCGCTGCGCTGGGACCGGGCCCTCAGACCAAACAGGATGGGTGATTAACGCAGGAGCCAGCCCAAAGTGAGAGGTGGGCTCCCCACCCTCTTAATGTCTTCCAATTAAGGCCATATGTCTTCCTGAAAGATGTTTTAGGCAAACTGCTGACAGCTGGGCTGCAGGAGAACCTGGGAGAAGTCCCTGACTTGTCATGTGCAGGTCAGGCTCCACAATGTGGTGATCTTCATGGCCTCTTGGAAATCTTTACGCTACAATTGCCTCCTCCCTTCTGCAGACAGCTTAGAATTGGTCCTTAGAAAAGCCACAGAGTTGCTGCTGGGGGACTGGTTGGAGCTGGCAGCTCCTGGGAGCCTCGTGCCTTCTGTGGGTGCTGAGCTCGGGATGTAGTGATTCAGGTCAGGTATCCAAGTTTCAAAAATTGGTCCTTGGCTCTTCCTCGTCTGTAAAATGCAAATTTTCCTCAAAGTTTCAGGAGACTGAATTCATCCCTATTTGCAAAAGTGTTTTCTATTCCCTAGATAAAATATGTCACAAAAGCGTAAAGTGTTATTAACAGTAATTGATTGTCATTGTGGGAAAAAGTGACCTGCCCTTACCAAAGATTAATGGATTCCTCAGGTTAGTGGTGCGATGGCAATTAACAGTGCAAACAGAGCTGGAGAGGGCTCGCTTTCTTGTTGGATTCTCACACCCATGGCTTCCCTCTTCTCGGACCCCATGGCAGAGCAGCGAGGAGTTTCTGGGCAGGAGGGGCTGCACAGAAGGCCCACAGTCGGGGTTCAGGAGTGATGTGCTGCTGCCTTACGGGCTGCAGGAGCGGTGTGTGCTGTGTCACAGGGTTCTGCCGGGGGGGACAGTGCCCGTGCCATGCCCCAGCCCTCGGGCTCGCCCCGCCACCACTTACAACCCTGTCCTTGTTTTCCCAGATTGCGGAGACCTACGCTTTTCTCCCGAGAGAAGCAGTGACCAGGTTCCTGATGAGCTGCACTGAGTGCCAGAAGAGGATGCATTTCAACTCCAACGGACTGGAGCCCAAAGGTAAAGGCGAATGGAGCAGGCAGCATCCTATAGCAGACACCACGGAGAGCTGTCAGTGACTGCCCTGCCTGTCAGATATGGCTGCCAAATGGTTTTCCTAACCTGTGCTATTTTCCATGTGCTTTTGCAGCAACACCTGAAGAATTGTTTAAAATTCCTTTGTCCCCCACTCTTTGGGCAGCCTGTTTTCAGCAGGGCAGCGGGGCTGCCCCGTGCAGCTTTCCTCCCGAGCACTTCCACCACTGGGTCCCCTTCCCCAGTGCAACCCTACAAAGCCTGGGTCAAAACCGCTGCAGCTATGTCTGCAATCAGCTCGTAACTCAATATGGGGGGAAGCTGAGGTCTCTGAGAAAACCTGACCTGAAGTTTTTCCTTTAAACTATTAATCTGGTAATGAAAGACACTGAATATGCCTGAATAACTAAAGTTTCTGATGGAGAAGGAATTTATGGTAATTAATAGATATGCACGTCATGATCCTGTTTTGGATAACAGAAAGTGTTTTGGTAATCAAAGTTACATTATGCCTGTGTATACAACCAATTAGCACGGCGACTGTGGTAGTTAGCTCATTAGAGGCCTTTTGTAAATGGAGCCAATCTGCAGCTCCGAGGCCTGGAAGCATAAGATGGGACAAGTTTTCTTCTAGAGTAAACGGTTAAAGTTGATGTTTTTATGGTTTTTTTCTGAATTACAAATCAAGTGCAAAGCATCAATCTGACCCTGAGAGGTTTCACCCAACAAAAGCACTCCGACACAAAACGTGAGCAAGCTGCAGAGAGTGAGAATGTTTCAAACTGCTAAGGCAGAGAGGCTCACGTGGCAGCTCCCATGAAGCAGACAAGCAGAATTAAACAGAGGATCTATCAACACAGGACCTTTCTAGTTTTAAATACCAATTTCCAGCTGTGTGCTGCTGCTGCTGACCTGTGGGCAGCCTGGAGGCTCTGTTCCAGTGGGTTGTGTCTGCCTGTCACAAAGCTAGTTACTGGCAAGCTTTCTGCTTGCTGTATTTTTTAGAAACTCTCACAAATAATCCTCTGACATTTATTAATGAGCCAAAGCTCCATCCCACAGCACCTTCTCACTCTGCCTGACAAAGGCCTGGTCCCACCTGCAGATGAGGGCAAGGGAGATTTTGGGAGCAGACCTGGCCTGTTTGCCAAGCAGGCTGTCACTGTGTGGTGACACCGAGCACGGAGCAAGGGAATGGTCATGGAGTTTTCCAGTTCTCTGGGAAATAAACCCAACAGGGAGAGAACACACGTAGAAATCCCACTCGGTACCCACCAGGAGTGGAAGGACAGAAGTGCCCTTCTGCTCTGAATAGCACCTAAACAGTGACTCAGTACCTGTGGAACCACAGAGGAGATTAGATAAGGTGACTTTTACTGGGGAAGAGTGTCTGATTTCACTGCTACATATTCCACAATTCAGCTGGAGCAAATCTCTAAAAATGTTGGGATTGTAGGAGAATTATCTGGGTGTATGTACAGATAGACGGACAGGAGTATGTAAAGTTTAACTCAGCAAGGAGAAAAAGGTGGAGTCATTCCTATCCCTATTTCCCTTGTCCGTTAAACAAATCTCAGCACACTTCATTTGTGATCAGAAAAATCCCTAATTAAACATACCTGACATTGAACCCTGCAGGGCACCCACAGAATTCATAAAAGCAAATTATCTTGCTCGGGGGTAGCTCCAGACAACACTGGACTTCACCGTGGCGTTTTTACACCTTTATTAAATCAGGACTAATTCCAGTGGAATGAGACAAATCTGAAATCAGGATCCAAACCATTTCACTTTAGACCGTTCTGCCTGTTTTGTCTGTATTTCCAGCACAGGGGGCATGTGACACTGTTAACTTTTGGAAGAGGAACTGAACGGTTCCAGCAGACCCCTTTTGTGACGTAGGATGTGAGGACTGTTCCCATGGGTTCTCCCTTGCCCTTTAAAACAAAGTACTTTTTTCTTTCCGTTCAACTTAAAAAAAAAAGGGGGGGGGGGCTGGTTTCTCAGGCTCAAGCTCTTACCTGCCACAGCTGTGCAGGTTCCCAGGACTGATGGGATGGTTCCAGGTTTACACCAGGAGGGCTCCAGGCCGGGCTGAGTTCCACAATCCTCCTGCTCCCATCTCAGGATGCTGCTCTCACTGCACAAGCACTGACCGAAGCCGATGTTGTTTGTGGGAGCTTTGCCCTTGCACTGGGGTTTTAGCATCTTTCATCACAAGATAACGTCCTTGCACAGTGGAGAAATGGCTTACTATGTCTGGTTAACGTATACAGGGGGATGCTTGTAATTAATCTGTAGGTCATAGCATGACGGAGAGCAGTGATACACAGCCATGAAAAGAGGTGAGGAATTAGGTTACGAGATTCCTGAGTTTACAGCAGTCCTAAAAGCTGTGCATCTCCATATGTGAGCAGGCAAACGGCCTGAGCATCCTTCCTGCACCGGACACCGGAGCGCTGCAGGCACCCAGGACCTGGGGGGGCAAACGCTGCATTTCCATGGGCCGTAATGAGGCTCTCGATGCAGAAGATTTGCAAAAACTATGTGATGTTTAACTCAGCTACAGACAATATGTCTTTGGGTCAGGTCGTTTCCTAATCAGACACGATAGATCTGGTATTTCCAGAGGTGTGAAGCATCTTCAGGTCTGCTGGGTTTCGCCGTGCTTTTGCGGTGTTCAGCATTTCTGAGCAGCAGCCCCATTACGGTTGGTTGATGGATTTTCTGAGGTGCTGTAAAACATTTTGTGAGGGCTGTTTTTAAAAGGGGCTGTGTCAAAGGTGCCTGTGAAACTGGTGACCCCAGAAAATGCAAGGCAGGCAGTGAGCTTCAGAGCCAGGGAAGGAAACCTCCCACCATCGGTTCACCTTCAGCTCCTGGAAATCCTTTGCTGCTGCTGGAGCTCACGTTCCTGGGCAGCCACGCAGCCCTGTGGGTGTGCTGGAGACTGGGCTCCTGCTCCACGCTCACATATCCCTGCACTGAAGGCACAGAGGTTTTCCCTTTTGCCAGTGGCCTTTCCTGTGGAAAATGGCAACTTTCCTCTTGAACAAACACATGTAAAGTCAGGGGCAGAACAAATAATTGCAGCAGTCTCCAAGTCCTGCGTGCAGAGCTCCACGGCGATGACCGCAGAGCTGAGAAGTTGTCTGAGTTTCCAACTGAAACTTTCTCTCTTAGTGTCTGATACGAAGCTATGTTTTGTTTTGTGAGTTCGGAAAAAGCACGGAGGGTTTGCTTTGCTGGGAGTTGTCCGGGCTGGCTGGAAAAAGGACTACAGGAGCAGTCTGAACCCAGAGGGATCTCTGGAGCTCGGGGTGATGCAGGCAGAGGAATCAACAGGAACAATTTGAATTAAAGATTTTTAAATTTAAGTTTATGTTTTAATGAGGGTGTTAAAAATAATCTTCATCACCAGATAGAGATACTTAATAGGTTGCCTTAATGTTAACTCCTACCTGAGGGAATCCCAGCAAAATTGGCGAGACTTTGCAATGCTAAGGCGAGCTGCAAATGTGCTCTCGATCATCACCCTCTGCATAAATCCCATTTGCATGGAAGCGCTTCTGAGACCTTCAGCTTTCTTCCTCTGTTACATTTATTTTGGTAGACTGAAAAGTTATACGTTGTGTGTAGTCTTTTCACAGGTGACAGCAGTGCTTTTTTTTTTTTGCTGAACAACATCTGTTCTGTAATTATCCTCTTGGTGTGGGATCACACAGGAACCTCAGCTCAGCGGGCAGCAGCTCTAGTTAGGGATTTTCGCTGCTTCTAAATACGTATGTTTGATGCTTATGAGAGTACGTTGTGGGTTTGTGCTCCCCATACCTGAACAAAGTTTTTCCTCTGTTCCTCAGAGAGCGAACCACCTTCCTCTCTGGTTTCTGGGATCATCGACTACAACATGCCCCTCACCTCTACCTACCTGAAGCAGATGAAGCTGCGGGTGATGAACTCACAGGAGCAGGTGAGTTGCCCTGTGGCCACGGTGCAGCGCGGGGCGGGTTCCTGATGCCTTTGGGAGGATTTTCGGAGGATGCTTTTGGAAACGTCGGGTTTGTCTGGGCAGGACAGCCTCTGAGTGTGTACAGCCGTGGAAGCAGGAGGGCAGCGTGCCTCCAGGCCCTCGGCCATGGGAGAGCAAACAGCAGTGTCACGCGTGTCAGCGGTGCGGTTGTGCGCTCTAGCAGTCTGCTTGGTCTTTAGGCACGCTGTTCTTCTAAGAAGTTGTCTTAAAAGTACATGTGGTGAATAGGAATTTGTCTCTTTACCTCCTTGTGTTCTCCTGGGAGCTTCAGCAGGTGGGGCCCAAAGCCCAGCCCTTGCTGCAGCGCTGCTCAGCAGCTCGGTGCAGCTCAGCTCACCGCCCGCCCCGTGTCGCTGTGGGAGGGGGCTCAGCGGCTGCTGGGGGTGCTGGGCCCCTGCGTTTGGGTTTGGAGCAGAAGGGGCAGACTGCCACAGGATTATACCCAGGCTACGCAATTTTCTGAAGTTCTGCAGCTGCAGAGTTAGCTATGGGAACCTCTGTGCACCATGGAAACCATCTATAAAAAGCAAAGCATCTTCTACTCGCTCCCCACAAACCGGCGCTGGCAGCCAGTGCTGGGTCTGCTTTCCTGCGCTCCAGAACCTCCATCTGATCCGTGCGTTACTGCCAGCTCGCAGGAATGGGCGTCTGCGTCGTGCAGGGGAGGGGAGCGCTGCTGGTAGCTCGAGCTGTGGGGTTGTGCCAGTGGGTATTTTTGTCTCTGGGGGCAACCTGTGGGGACGTTGGTTAGAGAATCCAGTGCCAGGGTGGAAAGTGCCAGATGTGGCTCTGCTGGCAGGAGCGAAGGGCTCCCAGAGCTCTGCCCTCATTTCAGCAGTGAAACCATCCTGCCCGAGGATGGGCTGACATCTGGCAGGAAGCACTGCTGCACCTCAGAGCATTTTCTTTGCGTGTGCCGGACACTGAGTGGGCTGGAGGTTCTACCTGTAGCAGGCAGAGCTGCACGGGGTGGGCTGGAGGCAGAACTCTGGACAGCTCCAGCCCGGGGCTGTGGGATGGGGCTGCAGGGCTGTGATGGAGCTGTGTGCCTGTAGAGCTCTGGGGCTCGTTTGGTCAGGCAGGACCGAGGGACGCTCATCCCTTTGGCTGGTGCAGAGCAGTTGCTGGGTCTCGGTGCAAATCCAAGCTGAGCAGTGCTGTGATTGCAGACCTTGCTGCTGTGCCATTGAGTACAACCTTGCCTTCACCTAGGACTGTGGGCTGTGAAGGCTGACAGTGCTGCTCAGCATTGGAGGCGGTTCCTTCGAGTTAAATTTGATGTATCGCAGAGGACAGTCTGAGAGGTTTGTCTATTTACCACTTACACGTTTTCCAACAATAGGGCAATTCCTCCTGACCCCAGAGCTCCAGCCAGGAGCAGCACACTATGAAGCCTGCCTGAACTCCTGTACCAGCTTCTGCGGGTAGAAAGCAGGACCTGCAGTTTGATCTTACTTCTGGAGTACAAAATAGCCTGGCAGCTAGCAGATGGTCATACAGCGGTGAGGTGTGAAGCTGCAGCTTTAGGGGTGCTTGTCTGGAGAACTTTGGTGATTTCGAGGTTTGAGAAGTGCGTACCTTGAATTTTGCTGGAGGAGCCTGCAGTGCACCTCTCACGGGACAGACAGACACAATGCACTGCTAACGAGAACGCTCCTGAAGGTTGTGATCGAAGCGTGTGTGCTACGGGAACAGGAGGGACCAGCTGAGGCAACGCGCAGATGTTGGCCCAGACTGTAAATCACTCTGCTTCATTTTATTTCCCTCCCTCCAAAGTTTTCTCTTTTGCTGATCTCTCTGGTGTGTTGCAATGCAGCTTTTGAAGCTTTTCGAGCTGCAGCAGCTGAGGCAAAAAACGATTTGGAAGGAGTAAAATCTGGAGAGGGAGAGCAGAAGGGAGGCGGGAGCAGAGCTCAGAGCACACTGCTTGCTGCTGTGTGCAGGAACACCGGTGCCAGCTGCAGGTCCCCCACCGAGCGTTTCCCTGCCCTGTTCCTGGTCCGTGCCCCTCGCTGGGTGTCGCAGCCCAGGGGGGTGATGGGCAGGGGGCACAGACTGCTGCTCCCCACGGTGCCTCCACATCCCTAAAGCTGCAAAAGTCCTCTGCAGACAGGAATTGTTCTGCCTTGTTCGGGCCACCGATGTAAAAAAAGGGAGAAAATACACCCTGCTTCCTGAGTTTGTTTTGCTGCCCAAATACACGCTGCGTGGCTCTGATATATCAACACTGACACTGAGATACTGCTCCTGTGTCTCTGCTTTGCTGCCCTGCCACCTTACGCCTTGCACTACGCATTTGATGGTATTAATAGAAATAAATTAGGCAAGTGGCTTGTGTTCCACTTGGCTTCGGCCAAAAGCAGTTATTTGTATGCAGCAGCACCAGGAGGAACTTGCTTCACCGGGGGTAACAATGAATGAATTTATGCCAAAGTGGCCTTTTAACTTCATTATTCAGGAAAAAAAAATGCGTGTAACTGTAATTTATTACTGCTGTTAAGCACATCAGTATTAGGGCAGCAGTCTCTACCAGGAAGCACAGCCAGGAGAACCTGAGAGAGCATTTTGTCTGTGCTGAGGGACAGAAGAGCCACTGGGTGCGGAGCTCTTCCCGTGGTGGTTGGTACAACAGAGAGTTCCTGCAGGATTTCCAGAACCAGAAAGCAAATCCACCATCCGGGATGGAAGGATTCAGAGAAGAAGCATCAAATTATTTTCTCACATCAGTGAAGATCAATATGTTTCGAGTCAGTACGTTTATTCTGGCATGAGTGACCCTTGCTGTGTAAATTGGGTTCACTACACCACGCCGGAGCTCCTGGGCTGTGAGCCTTCCTTCTTTCCAATCTGACAGCGGCTCTCACGTGTGCCTCACGTGAGGCTCCTTCCGCACAGCGCCGAATTAGCCGTGTTTCTGGGTATCTGCTGAGGTATTGCAGCATCCTCTGAACTCCTGACCTTTTCAATCTAGCAGCAAAAAGGAACGAAAAGCAGATATTTGGTATTTGCGGGTAACGATCCTTCCAGCTCATTTTCAAACGATAGATATTAGCATTTCTAAATGATTGCTTATTTGAGTTTATTGCAGTCATTTTGCAGCCAATCTTTTCCACCTTGCTGAAACTCATCCCTGGATTTATGTTTTGTGCCACACTGTTCTGTGTGATTTCCACTGGGGCTGGTGGAACACGGTGCTCTGGGGAGCACAGACCCCAGCAGCAAAGTGCCAACCTCGCTCTGCCCTGGAGATGCTGCTGCCTTGGCGGACGCAGCAGCCAGGTTGAAGTGACACAGAAACATTTCCAAAGGTTGCTGCAGTGGCTGCTGACAGAAGGTCACACAGCCGGTGAGTGGCAGGATGTGCAAGAACAGGAGCTTTTCGCTTGTTGCCATGGCTTTGCCACGCTGACTTGGAAGTGCCTGGGAGGGAGGGGGGCCTTGTCCTGCCCAATACACGGTGTGGGGATAGAGGGGGCTGCCAAAATAGGGACAGGGTTTGAGGAAACAGGCAAAGCAAAAGGGCAGTCCTGGAAGGGTCTGGAAGATAGTGTTTCACTAAATGCAAATGTCTGAGATCAGTACAGACATAGCTGAAATACAGATTTAATTTATGCAGCAAAGGCTGCTGGTCGCTCTGCATCAGGGAAGCCCTCTAGTGGAGATGCAGCTCCTGCTGGCAGAGGGCTCTGGCTGATGATTTGAGTCCTGCCCTGAAGGACAGACTTTGTCCAGGCAGAGGCAGGGGCAGCGGGTCTGGCCTCGCCGCAGTGTTCTGCACACTCACAGCTTCCCTCCACCCTCCTGCCTGACACAGACAGTTTAGCAAAACTTTTATCCTTGGCCTTAATGGCTCATGAGATGCAGGAGGTCAGATGATCAAACCATTTAGCCTGGTTGCAAACTTCTCTCAATGGCTTGCTTTCAGTGAAGGTCAGCTCATTTTTGCGATTGGAATTAACCGTGAGGTTCCCAGCTAGTTAACATGGCAGGCATTTTGTTTCCAGCTGTGCAGATCCCACAGTGTTTTTCCCAGTGTGGCTGCATTACTGGTGAGCTTTGGACATGCTCAACGCAACGCTCTGTGCAAGGAAAGCGATTTGAGACCCCGGCGTGGGCTGGCTGGGATACAGCACCGTGTGAGATGTGATGCCATGGCCCTGGCCCTCTGCAGCCCTAAGGGAAACCACGTTATTTCCTGTAGGGGAGGAGGTGCTGAGTGCAGTGGCACTGCTGGATCCCAGCAGTGGCTGTCACCGTGTGTCCTCCAGCCTGCTGCCACTCGGTCCCTCAGCCCCGCTGGCAGCTGCAGACCGGTGGAGAGGTGCTTGGGGGGATGCTGACCCATGGTGCCATGCTGCTCCCTGCTGTCCCTGCTGTCCCAGTCCCCATTGTCCCGCAGTAAGGGGACCTGCACTGAGTACCCATGGCACGGCCCCGTGGCCCTGGCTCCGTTTCTCCCATAGCCATGGGCACCCACTGACGTGCTGCGCGTTGGCTTTGATCGAGGCACACAAATGGCTGTTTCCTAATTGCCTTCTCCCTTTAAAAAGGGGCTAATACCTTGGAGAGACTTCTGAGGTCTCACGCACTAATAAAGCTCTCCAAGAGCTTGGATGGCAACTACTCCGAGAGCACGAACTGTTGTTAATGGTTTCCGTTACTGCACCAGATGAAGCCGTGTGGTTCAGCTCCGTAACCTTGAGTCGCGTTCTTGCTGTTCTGCTCCTGTTCCACCCATGCAGGGGCTCCGAGCCCCACACCATGGGGCTGCCCTGTGCCAGGCAAGTGCGTGTGCCCCAGAGCAGCTGCTGTACGCACAGAGATGGGAGCTGGGAGCACAGTGTGGCTGGGGCATGGCTGGGGATGGGCTCAGTGTTGTCTTTCAAATGGTTCTGGTTCGGGCGTCCAGGAGAGAAGCTGTGAGAGTTGTCCTCAGCCTATGGCACAGTGCAGATGTTCTTGGTGAGGGGTGGTGCTCCCACAAAAGCTGAGGGGGTGGATATGGGATCCCAGGGAGGGGCTGGGATGTGGGATCCCCAGTGCTGCCGTCCAGCCCTTGCCTGTGCTCGGGGAAGGCAGGATCCACCCGCAGGAATGGTTCCTTTCCTGCTGTTCCACTGGGACTGGTGCACCTCAAAGTATGCTGCATTTCCCTTCCATCTCTTGGTCTTGGCTCTTAGGGAAAAAAATAAAAATAAAAAAGCACTTTTGTTTGTGCATGTGCCAGATGCCAACAACTGCTGCTTCTACAGAAGGAGCGACCAAGAGGAAGGGGAGTGCAGCCCTCAGCCCACGCAGATCTGCTCTGTGGCACAGCTTCCCAGGCCGTTCCTCCCCATCCCTTCCTGACTGTGCTCTGGATGCCACATAGCTTAAAACACACGGCTGGTGGAAGTCGCTCCTCCCCTCGTGCAGCGGGGCTGTGGCCCTGCCCCGCTTTCCGTACGGGCATCGCTGTGAAAGCTTTGCATTTTTAATGCTCATAATCCAGCAGGGCTCGGTGGCCAGGGAGCAGCAGATGCAGGAGGTGCCATTTGTTGTTTAACCTACTTGCAGAGGCACAGGAACATCAGGTGACGTGCACAAGGTCGCCCGTGAGTCAATGGCTCCTCCAGCACGGGTGCCAGATCCCACATAATGCAGTGCCCTGCTCCCACCATCAGATTGCTGCACCCACGCTCCCCAGCCCTGCTCTCACGGGGGCAGCCCTGGGTCCCAGAGCAGCCCCGGGTCCCAGAGCAGCCCTGCAGGCAGGGCACAGCACGGCTCTGCGTGGGCAGGCAGGCAGGCGGGGCGCAGGGCTCTGTGCTGGCAGCCATGTGCCTGCAAGGAAGGGTTTGCAAGGTTCAGAGGTAATGAACGCGCCGAGAGGGAAGGAAGCGGCTTATAAATAATACATTGGCTGTGTTTTATATATGATAGAATAACAGTAGTACTGGTTTATTACAATTTCTTTCTAAACGCGGTCCCGTAAGGCACTTACCCCTGTTCCTGACAACTTGATAAATTATCATTACCGATCCCGTACCTAATTGCCAGCTATTTCCCCCGGATGCTCTGAACCTGACGGATCCTGGCAGAGGGGCACTGCAGCCCAGAGCTCTCCCGGCTGCTGCCCTCCCGCAGAAGCCCTGCTGCTGCCGGGCGGCCCCGGGCGCTGCCACCAACAATGGCATTTCTGTGGGGCTGGTGACCCCGCTTGTGCGGCTGTGACCCCGCTGGGGTCAGGGCCTGCAGCCTGCAGGGAAGGGCTCCTTCCCGCAGCCCTGCCTGCGTGGACGCGTCTCCTCCACGCTAAGTTTGCCGATGGGAAATTTAGGTTAATCCGTTGCCAAAGTGGATTAACCTAGCCCACACAAAGGCACTTAGTATAAAATAAGTGTCCACATGGTGAGGCAGCACAGCACGGCGGCTGCTCCGGGCTCGCACCCGCGCTGCTCTGCACCCTGCACGGCCCAGCTCGAGGCAGAGGCAGCGCATGGAATAAACAAAGCCCGGCAATGGGAAGGGGTTAAAACCCTCCCGAGGTCCACGGCAACTCTCCTGTTCACCTTAAATGGTCAGGATTTTATTTTAGCTCCAGGGAGGAGCAGCAGCCATCGAGCTGGAAGCGAGCACAGCCGCTGCCCTCCCAGCACGGGGACCCCGGGGCCCGGTGCTGCCCCTCAGCTCGAGCTGGGGGGGGCTGCACGGTGCCCACCCACCCCACCCGCGGGGCTCAGCGCGGCTCTGCCCGACCCCCTCCTCCCGGCAGCGCCGTGGTTAATGCACATCACAATCGGACGTGGGCACCAACAAGCCATGAACGCGGATGTGGCAGCTCCCATCCTCGGCGCTGGCACAGGCTCGTTGACGTTGTAGAAATGTTCCTCGGAGCCATTAGGGGCTGTGGGCGCTGCCTGGGGGAGGTCAGCGGTGCCCGAGGGGCAGCGGAGGAGCAGCCCCGGGAGCGGCTGCGAACAAGGGCCGGGCCGGGCTGCGCTGCTCGCGGTGCGGGTGCTCTCCCTCTGCTCCCCCTCTCCCACCGGAGCGAGGAGGGGGAGCGTCTGAAACAAACGGCTGCAGCCGGCGCGGGGCCGGGGCACCGTGCGGGTACCGCTCCCGGGGTCCCGCGGCCCCGGTACGGGCAGAACCCGGTGCCGCTCCGCACCGCGCCGGGGCTGGGCTGGGTGCGGGGCGCGGTGCAGCCCCCGGGGCCGCGCTGTGCAG
>WBMW01003851.1:27483-65020 GCA_013396635.1 Penelope pileata
CGCCGGGAGCGGCCGCGGAGCCGCGGGCGGGGGGCAGCGGGGCCGGACCGGACCGGGGGGAGGCGGCGAGCACCGCTCCGCTCCGCACCGCGCGGAAGTGCCGGGGCCGCGTCCCGCTCGCAGCCGGTGCCCGTCCCCGCGGCTCCGTCCCCGCTGCCAAAGAGATCGCGGTACGGCGCGGGGAGAGCTCCGAGCGGCGGCTGCTGTGTGGGGCAGGGGCACGGACCGGGCAGGGGAAGGGAAGGGCCGGGGCAGGGACCGGGCAGGGCAGGAGCAGAGCAGCGCGGCCGCCCTGCCCGCTCCTCCCGACCCGGCCCCGCGTTCAGCACCTCCCCGCTGAACAGCAGGAGCGCGGCACGGCCCGGCCCGAGACCCCCGCCCGTCCCCGCGCTGGGTGATGCTCCCGGAGGAGGGGAGCTCGGGGAAGAGGGGGGAGAGGTGATGGTCCTCCCTTCCTCTTCCATTTGTTGTTCGCGTTGCAGATTAACTCTTCCACCGGCTTTTTGGGAAGTAGTGAGTGCTTATTGAAATCAGCAAGAATTGCAGTCAGTGAGGATGTACGTAACCTGACAAAGAGTGCCCGGGATGCTGGGCATGCGATTTGTGCGTGGGTCACACACACGTGAGCAGGCAGCGGTCACAGCTCTGCCCCATGGCCCCAGTCCTCGTGCCGAGCGGATCCCGGAGCTGCGAGCACCGCGCTGCCTGGCGGCGGTACCCATCCTTGGCCAGGAGCCTTCTATCTCCCATTAGTGAGCCTTTAGCTCTCGAGTTAGGGTCAAATCTGGTTCAGTAGCTTCTCGGCATGCTCAGAGGGCCGGGTTCAAAGAGTTGCTGAGATGGAGATGAGGCCACCTTCCCAGTGGCCCCTTCCCAACATCTCCTTCCTGTTGGCTCCTTCCCAGCATCTTCCCGCTGTCCCCTTCCCAGTGTCCCCTTCTCGGTGTCCCCTTCCCGGTGGCTCCTTCCAGCAGGAGCTGCCATGCCCGGGTCCCGCAGCTGCGTGTCACCTTTGTTGTTCCCAAAGCACCGCTGCTGCCAGTGCTCAGCCCCAGTTTTGCTGTGCAGGGGAAATCCGTCTGCGGCATGGTGGGGTGTGTTTGGAAAGAAAAGGCCTCAAAAAGAGAGGAGAAAACAAACGGTCCTGACAAGTGGAGCCTGGGATGCTTGGTGTAAGGCACAGCGTGTAAATGATGGGAGGGACATGAGGCAGTCCCTGAGAAACTGAGCCCGGCTGTAAAGTAAGGAGGATACCGATAGCCCTGCGTGCGTTGGCGAGGTGCGGTCGCGGAAGCAGCTGCCGTGCCCCGAGCGGGGCTGCAGGAGCGGCTGCAGCCGGGCTCTGTCCGGGCAGGGGAGAGCACGCGGGGCGCGAGGGTTCGTGGATGAAAAGCGGGGCAGGAGCGCCGAGCTCGCTCTGCACGTGTGAGCGTCTGCCTCTGCCAGTTCAAAAACATTGGCTGCGAGCGCCTGTAAAGCAGCTGTGAATGTTGGACTGTAGATAAGGAGAGGAGCGGGGATGTTGTTTTTCCAAACCCGGCGGTGCCTGGAGCACTGCTCCGGCCTTTGGGTGTGGTTTGCGAGCGCACCCGCAGGATCCGACTTCCCCTTTGCGGAGGAGCCGCACGCACAGCGCCTGACCCTTGATCGCTGGGTGCCTGGGACGCTGGAAACAAAGCGATGGGACCTGGCTGCGGGCTGGGAAGGTCCCCGTGCAGCGCTGGGGACGGCGGTGCGGGGTGGGCCATGTCCCCTCCCTCGGTGCCACGCGTGGTGTGGGGCTGCGGCCGGTCCTGAGACGAGCGCTGGTAATGGACTGTGCTCTGTTTCCTAATGAAAGTTTCATTTGAAGTTTGTTTACAGGAAAGAAGAAATTAGCAGAGAGAATTCTCCTGAGAACCCAGAGAGGAAAAAGAATGAGCTGCCTGACTCGCCAGCCAAAAGAGGGTGGAAGGGTAGATTAGATTTACCGTATTGCTCCGAGTTGTGGCTGTTGTGCTTCCTTGCTCGCCAGGGCACTGAGGGTCGATGCTGGGCTGCGTTGGTGGCATTTGGAGAAAATCAGCACTGGCCGGGTGCTTGGGTCCCGTTGTGCTGTCAGTGGCCTCGGGGCCAGGGCTGCACATGCCCAGGGTCCTGCTGGTGACAGTGCTGGGTGTCACAGAGCTCGGCTGTGTCCCTGCTGGGCATCCCAGGCAGGTGGCATGCTGGTGGCCGGGGTGGGCGCGGGGCAGCGGGGACTGCTGGGGCTCGGAGAGCACCGGGTGTGCAGCTGCACTTCTCTGGGTCACCAGGGCAGGGCACAGAGGGACGAGGAGCTGCCAGTGCTGAGCAAAGGGGCTGCTCCAGCGGCTGCTGGGACAGTGCTGGGTCCCCTGCCACGTCCCTGCAGCATTGTCTGTGCAGTGCCATCCCCTGCGGGGTGAGCTGTGCTCGCTTGGAGTGGGCTCTGCTCCGGACCCACGTGCTGCTGGCGAGGTTTTGTCCCGTTGGCAGTTGGGGTAAGGGTGGCCTCGGCTGGAGCATGGGGTGGCTCTGGGGGCATGGGGACACAGGGCCCGGTGCTGGCAGCGTGCTCCCTGCTGATGGCCGGAGCGTGGGCTTGGGAACGCGTGACATCCGTGTGTGACCTGAGTCACACTCACACTTTCTGGTTTGGTACCCACGGTGTTTCTGGTAGCAGTCTGGTGTTACTGCACCTGGAGGGGATTGTGCGTGTTTGCACCGTGCCCTCCACAGCGCGTGCGCGAGGCAGCCCTCACTGCTCTGGGTTTCGGTCCCACGTGAGTGCCCAGCAGCGGGATGCTGCAGGTCAGGGCCTGGCTGTGTCCTGCAGAAGCTACACCTGAGCCAGACCCTTCTGAGAGCCCCCGGGGCTCCCACCCACCAGGTGAAGACTGTGGGCAGCCAGGACCTTGGCATTTGCGTTCGTCCCTTAAGCTCTGACAGTAATCTTGGGTAAGCCTTGTGAAGAAGGCCAGATATTAGGGTGGCTGCCTCCCTGCAAGTGCGTGCAGTGGAGACTAAATATAGCGTGCAGCAGGGAGACCTGTGCTGTCCTCCCCTGTGCCTGCAGGAGGGGGCTTGGGGGGAGGCAGCCGCTGTGCTGGCAGCAGTGTGACCCCAGTGCTCCCAGTGCTTCTCAGAAACCTCCCAGTGCCCCCATTGCCCCCTGCCCGACCCCACGTGAGCACAGGGTGTGCACTGGGGGCTGCCCGCAGGTGGGTGGGGGAGCCAGGCACCCCGCGGGCAGCGGGCGGCCATGGGTGCCTGAGCCATAAATTCCAGGAAGCTCCCAGGAGGGGGGGGTGGTGCGAGGCAGTGCCCGCCCCGGGCCAGCAGAGGTGTCCGTGGGGCTGGGGAGTGGAGGAAAAGCCCAAACCTGCCCCGAAAGAGGTTGGTTGGTTTGCAGTAAAAGCCGTCAGGCAGAAGCAGGCAGACGGGGCCGCGTTTACGAGGTGCAGCCGTGGGGTAGGGGGGCTCCTGCCAGCCCCTCCTGGCGCGGAGGGGAGCGGGCGGTGCGTGTTATCTCGGGGCAGGGGAAGGCAGCAATGGGAGCGGAGCGTTTATGGGCCTTTGAAATCCTTCAATCAAAGGAAAGCGCGGCTGAAGGCGCTTCTGGGGGCATTTTTAGTGTTCTCTCCACTGCCCGGTTCTGGACGCGGCCTCCATCCGTTAATTCGGGAGGGCCGGGGGGAGGAAGGCAGATAAAGGCTCCGCGGTGGGACCGCGCCGGGTCGGGGCCGCATCTGCTTCCTGCGGGGCGGGCGCTGGGTCGGGAGCTCCCGGCNCAGGATCCCGGCTCGGCGGGGATGGTTTTGAAACCCTGCGGCCGACCTTTCCGGCCTGGACGCGATCCAAGGGCTGTGTCTCGGAGTGCTCTAAAGGTTAGCGGGGAGGGAGAGAGAGGCAGAGAGAAAATGTCCTTCCAGCTGCAGCAGTGGGAGGGAGGAATGCAATCTATGCCGCCGGGCGCTGGGGCTCCGCTGCCCCGCTCAGTGCCCCCCCGGCACCGGACGAGCGCGGCCGCTGTGCCCTCAGCCCCTGCAGCCGCCCTGGGACCCCCCGACCCCAGCCCCTTCCCGTGGGGCCTTTGTGCAGCACCGGGCGGTCGGGGCCCATGGGAACCAGTGTCCCCGTCCCCATTTGCGCGGTGGGCGCTCCCCCCCCCAGCGTTGCTCTGTCGGTGCTGCAGGAGATGCTTTGATCTCAGAGGGGCAGGGCTGTTGGCAGGGCTGTGTTCGTGGGGCTGTGCCCCGTCCCCAGCTCCCACCGCCGCTCGCCTGGCAGAAATAACGCTGGTGTGGATGGAGATTAAAGGGTAAACTCCGGGGCTCAGCCATCCGCTCCTACAGGATGCGAGCTCTTTCTAATTGTCCTCAATTAGAGACAGTGCCATTGCTCAGGCACGTCTTCGGGCAGGAAGCGGCGCTGGGGCGTTCTCCTGGGAACCACCTACCCCGGGCTGCGGGCTCCTGGGGTGCTGTCCTGGGGAGGGCTGCGGGGGGGATGCCAGAGCCGGGAACAGAGGGAGGAAAGCAGCTCCGTGCCTTAACCCTTTCCTGCTCTCCTCCAGGATGAGACGTCGGTGAGCAGCGAGGACTTTGATATGAATGACTCCACATGGATCTCAGCTGACCAGCACCTGAACTCCAGCCTGAGCCCCAGCCAGGACGAGAGCATGCGCAGCCCGCAGAACCTGCACGGCCAGGAGGACGGTGAGCAGCGCGTGGTGCCTCACGCTCGGGCTGTTTTTGTGGCTCATTAAACATTAACCAGTCCCTTCTGATCAGGTGTCCCACCTGTAGGATGGATTTCACAGCTGCACGGGCTTTGAAGCCTTCCGGGCTGCGGGGGGCCTGGCTCTGGGCTGAGGTCCTCATGGGGGACCCGGTCCCAGGCCCTGGGAAGGCGTTGGGTTGGAGTCCCCATGAGCGGCTCAGAGAGCCCCATGAGTCCTCCCTGCAGAGCAGAGAGCAGCCCCTTGCACTAGGACCACAGCTTCCCGTGCCCAGAAAGCTGCACCTTAGGCAGCACATGTGGTCCCCAGGCAAAAAACGCGATGGGACCGCGGGACGGACCGGGGGTGTCTCCTGGCTTTGGGTGGGTGGTTGGAAACTGCACATGGGCTGGCTGGTAAGGGCCTCTGGTGAGGCAATATGCTGCATTTCTCCTGTGAATTTAGTTTAAAAAATTGCTCGAGTAAATAAGTGGTAGAAGTACGGGCTCAGGTCAGAGTTCACCACCGTGATGCTCGCAAGGGTTCAGTGCTTGGGCTGCTTCTTGGCTCCTGCTCGGGGCTGAGCCTGCAGCCCAAATGCTGGGGGAGCGGGCAGGGAGCGGCGGGCCGCACTGGGAAGGGGGCAGGAGACCCCGGGAAGGGAGGACTTCAGCTCTCCAACATCTCCTGGGGGTGGCTTCGTGCAGCCAGGGGATGGGGACGCTCCATTCATCAGCCCGGAGCCTTGTGGCAATGCAGTTCCCACTGCAAAGCTGCAGTTTGGAGAAGCTGCTGGTTTTAAATGTGCAGGAGTCCCGCAGGCTCAGTGTGGATGTGGAACCCAGGGTGCTGCAGCCGTCCTGCTGATGGGACCATGCCTCGGTGCCGGGCAGTGCTGCACACTGGGTGCCACGTGCTGCAGGTCAGGCTGTGTGCCATGCTGCCATGCCGTGCTCCGATGTCGTGTGCCTGCGCCGTGCTTCCGCGCCGTCCTCCTGTGCCGTGCTCTCGTGCTGCGCTCCGATGTCGTGTGCCTGTGCTGTGCTCCCATACCATGCCCTTGTGCCATGCCCCCATGGCACAGCCCCCAGCACCGCTCCGCTGCCGTGCACCTGTGGCCTTGCCAGGTCTCTCCGTATCCCCAAACTTTGCTGTGTTCCTGCCAGGACATCTCAGGCATGTGGCTTACCCCTCCCCGCTGGATTCCCAAGTCTCGTTTACAGTCTAGAATGACACAGGTTCGGTCCCTTTGCTCAGCACTATAATCCAGCAGGGCAGTAATTTGATAAGGGACTCAGTATTTAGGCAAATCAAGGTGTTCTCACTCAAGCTAAATCCTCTCTGCCCTCTTAGGAAGCGCGTCCAGTTTTTCACGCCCTGTGATCTTTCTTCAAAAGCAGATGTCCTCTTTGGGGCCCTTCTTGGCTCTTCCTGTTCCTTTTGTAAGGCTCAGCAGTGGGCAGTGAGGAACAGGTAGCTCCTTCCTTTTGGCGAGGAGTGCACGTGGAGCGGGAGAAGGCTGGAGCTGGTGGCTGTGGCAGACCAGACGCGACGCAGTCAAAGAGCAGCTGGCACTTGTGGGCTGTCCAGGATGCACAGCATGGAGGGCACGAGCCGGGGCGGCACAAGGGCTCCGCTCGGTGTTCTGTGCCTCATCTCCATCCCTGCAAATCCTTCTCTGAGCTGCTCCTGTCTGCTGTCACTGAATGGGAAGGATGCCTGGAGCGTGTTTTCTGTGAAACCCTCCTGAAGCTCTGACTTCATGAAGGGTGCCTGTGGGACAGCGGTGTCATCTGACAGCGTGGTTAAAAGCAGTTCTGTTTGAAGTGCTGGAGCCCCAACCTCAGGTCTTCCTGGGGCTGCGAGGAGCGGGCGCTCTCACATGACACACGAGCACGGCAGCACGGAGCAGAAGGAGGGGAGAGCAGGAAGCCGTTGTGCCACGCTTTGATACGCAGATATCTGCTGCATCTTCCCAGGGCTGAAAAGCAGCTCGGGTGGAAGCCAGCGCCTTGTTTTGTCTCCGTGCCCAGAAACCTTGGCCCGGTGTAACCGTGCTGCAAACAGCGTCAGCCTCTGGAGCAGCACGGAGAGCAGATTGGAGCTCGTGGCTTCGGGAGGTGGGGGACAGGAGAAGGCACCGCCAGGAGAGCGTTGGCAGCAGAGATGGGGCTCACGTTGGGTTGATGGGACACGGGGACACAGTGCAGGATGCAGGGACACGACGCATTGCTGGATGCAGGGACACATTTTGGGATGCAGGGACGCATTGTAGGACACGAGGACGCATGGATGCACAGCAGGACACCAGGACACAGCAGGACACAAGGATGCACGGCAGGATGCAGGGACACACGGCAGGATGCAGGGATGCGGGGACAAAGAGCCCATCCCCGAGCAGCAGCGCTGACACAGGCGCACACTGCTCCTTCCATTTTCCTTTGTTACTCATCCTGCAGCCCCAGCACGGAAAACGTGAGGCTCCCTGCAACATCCCTTCCCCGTAGGATGTTACTCACAGCGCCTGTGCCCCGCAGGAAGCCGGTGGATGCCTGGAGCAGCAGCAAGATCAACACAAACTTTTTGCTGCTGAACCTGAGCCATTGTGCAGGACATCCTGGGGGGACGCGGCTGTAGGAGCCAGCACGCACTGGGAGGAGAATGTCCCAAAAGTGGCAGTGTCAGACCGACCCCACACCCATGCCTGTCCCCAGAGTGCCATCGGGTGCTGCCATTGGGGCTGGCTTAGTGCAGAGCAGCTGCAGCGGGGTGTGGGGCTGCGTTCCCCATGGCTCGAGGACAGAGCGCTCCCAGCGAGGTCCCTGCTCCCCGTCCTCTGTGCCCTGTCCCCAGTGATCCCGGTCTGCCTGGAGCGGCAGTCACTAATCCAGACCTTGGAGAAAGGACTTTCTTAACCTACTTATGGCGAGGGCGCGCACCCGGCAGGGTGTCCCTGGGGAGGAGCTGTGGGGATGCACCCACGACGTTACTTCAGGTCACCATCCCGGGGACCGTGGGGGCTCCTGGCCCCTCTGGACACCCAGCCCCAAGCCCCCCCACCTGCTCTCTGCTGACATTTTGCGAGGTGCCCCCGGTGCTCTGTGTTGCCAGTGTCCCTGTGGTGCTGGAGGGGCAGGGGAGCTGCCCTCCTGCCGAGTGCCTGCATCTGCCCGCTGCCAGGGGCATACTGCGTCCCCAGGCTGCCACATCGTCACTTCTCAGGGCTCCTTGGGATTGGGGTTTCACCTTCCTGGAGACCCCAGGGAAGGGACAGGGGTCCCTGTGCAGGGCTGTCCTTGCCCCCTGCTCGGCTTCCTTGGGACCCAGCACCATTTGTGCCCCCACCTCACTCCCTGACCCTGAGCCTGCCCATCCCTGACCACGGGAACAGCCTTGGCTGGGAGCGGGGCTGCCACCCCCTCTCTGGGGACGAGGCAGCGCCGAGCACTGCGGGGCCGCCTGCAGCTGCGCCAGGGAAGATGCCCACGGCCGGGCCCCGCGCCGTGCAGCCACGTGCTGGGGGCTCCGCTCGCTCCAACCGCGGGAGACGGCGCCGGGGGGCACGGCTGGGCTGGGGGGGCTGTGGGCGCACAGCACAGCCTTGTCCCCTTGTCCCCTTGTCCCCGCGGGCGCGTGGTGCCGGGCCGTGCCGGGTGTTGGCTGGCTGGGGGCTGCGGCCGGAGCTGGGACCCGGGAGGGCGGGTGCAGGGTGGAGGCTTCGTCTGGGCTGTAACGAGGTTTGTGTTAATGAAGGAAGATGGGAAATGCAGTGCCTTCACTGGAGGCGGGCCAGGCCCGCTGCTCTGTGTCGCCTGTCGGTGTTTCTTTTTTGTGTGCCCTGGAGGAAACGGGCTGGGCAGGGCTGCAGGGAGCCGGTGTCCCCTGGCCACCGACCTCGGGGGCCCTCGTGCCGCCCGCCGGTGCCTACCGAGGGCCCAGCAGTGCCCCAGCCCCATCCCCGCTCGGATCTCCAACGTGTCTGAAGTGTCCCTTCCTCACAGGCCTTCCTCCTCCCCTCCTTCCCCCTTCTCGTCTCGTTTGTGGGTGAATAATTTATGGCACTTTTCATCTTCTGGCTGTTGTTACAGTCAGACGTCTGCGGGATGCTTTGAACACTTGTGACGCTCGTTTGCAGGGTGGATGCGGAGCTGCAGCCCGGGCAGGTGCCACGGGCACGGTGCTGCGGCCGTGGGCATGGGCATGGGCACGGCCAGGGTGGGCATGGCTGGGAGCGGGGATCCGCTGGGACCCGGCGCTCCTGGTCCGGCCATGGGCAGTGGCACTGCCTGAGCCCCGTCCCCGTGTCCCTGTGCCCGTCCCCATCATGGCCGGGGGCTCAGCGGCCCCTGCCTGGCCGTGGCGGCGCGGGGCTGCGGCGAGGTTTCCGTGGGCCGCTGGCTCTTACATAAGCTCATTGTTTTCCGAGTCAAAAGAGGTTTTGTCCCGGCTCTGGAGATGTGACAGGAGGAGGAACAATTTGCCCCATTCATCTTTAATTCTGCCTTTGGACAGCGGAGCGGTGGCCCTCGCTCACACAGACGTTAAACCCGGCTGCTTCCCCACCGTCCAACCTCCCGGGGAGCAGGTGTTGGAAATCTCCCCTTCCCCTCCTGATCTCCGCAAATCCAGTGTCACAGAAATCAAGGATAATCCAGAAGCCTCTTCAAAAT
Source organism: Penelope pileata (assembly GCA_013396635.1). Lineage (NCBI taxonomy): Eukaryota > Metazoa > Chordata > Aves > Galliformes > Cracidae > Penelope > Penelope pileata. The sequence goes on from WBMW01003851.1 coordinate 36,874, forward strand.
GAAAACGCTGAGCCCTGATTAATTCATTTAATAAGTGACTGATCCCTCCTCCCCCATCAGCGCTACCCAAGGAGCCATTTTGCTTCTCGCTTCCCTGGGATTGGCGCAGCCGGGGAGGACGGAGCCCACAATAGGGCCGGGGCCGTTCCCTGCTCTCCGCGCTCCGGGTGCTGCTGCTCCGCGCCCGCTGCCCTCCGCCTCCATCCCAGCCCCGGAGGATGCGGGAGGGCAACGAAATATTCCGCTTCCCAACTGCAGGATCAAACCAGTTCCAAGTGACATTGTTTTTACAGATCCATCTGCTTCAATTAGGGCGTGGGGGTGGAGCAGGGGGGCTTCCAATTATGCTCATTAGAGGGGCTCCGCGCTCAGCCCAACTCGAGCCGTGAGCTCGGAGGCTCGTGCTGCCGGATAATGAACGGATTCACGGCCGTGCTGCCGGCGCTGCTCGCAGGGCCCTGCTGTGTGTCTGTGTGCGCCGGGTGCTCGCTGGGGGTTGCAGAGAGCTCCCAAACCTCAGCAGTTCCATGCGTGGTCGCGGCGATGGCTCGGGGAGCGCGGTGCTGCCGTGCCCGTGGTGCTGCGGGTGCCGCATCCCTGGTGCAGGGCACATGGCAATGGGGTGGGGATGGGTGGGGATGGGCGCTGGCAACGGCCACCATGGCCAAGGGAAGCCAGGTCCGGTCCCGTCCCGCGGAGTTGTCCCTGCTGTAAGGTGTCTGAAGCTGCTCCCGGTCTGAGCCAGGCTCCTCCGCGATCTGGATTTGCGGCCGTCCCTTGCCCGCAAGACAGATTAATCCACCACTCTATATGCAGATCTTCTGGGAAAGCATAACCCATAAAAGTGCAGGAATAACAACATGATCTGTAGCCAGTGGGTTTACGGACCTCACTATTTACTTACATTCATCCTTGTTTTAAACGGAATTGTTCCTGCAGTAGGTGCTGGGCCCTTACGCAGGAGCTGCAGGGGCAGAGCTGGGGCACAGGGAGGCTGGGGGGGGGCAGGGCAGGGTGCCCTGGGCAATACGGGATGCTCAGGGCAATAAAGGGTGCTCAGGGCAATAAGAGACAATAAGGGATGCCCAGGGCAATGCAGGGATGCTGGAGGCAGTAAGGGACACCCGGACAGGGTAGGGATGCCAGGCTGAGGGTGGAGCAGGGATGCTCAGGCCAGGGATGCACTGAGCTCCGCAGACCCCTCTCCCTGGTGCCACCTCTCAGTCCCTGGCCCTGTGGGGCTCTCGGGGCCCCGCTGGGTGCTGGGTGCGGTGCGGGGCGGTTGGTGCCGGTGGCTGCGGGCAGTGCTCATTGGCCGCGTGCTGTTGCTGTGGCCGTGCCCGGGCTGGCAGCGGGGCCTGGCGTGCAGCTCGTGCCTCTGTGCAGAGGAATAACGCTCCCTAATCCTCCCGGAGGCACCGCTGGGTGAGGCCGGAGCCTCCCTCTGGGAGCGGAGCAGGGGGAGGGACGAGGCTCAGCCCCCGCCGCCTGCCCCGAGCAGCACAGAGCCTGCGCCCGCTGCCCGGCCCAGCCACACCGGGGGGTTTGGCTGCGAGCCCAGGTGCCAGCCCGGGGCGTGTGTGGGGCAGGGACTGGCACAGGGACAGGGGCAGGGAGGTGCCCGGGGTGTGCAGCTGGGGCAGTGAGTGGGTCAGGGCGGGGGGGAGGACGGGACGGAGCTGTGGGGGGTGTTCCTGTTTTGGGGCTCGCAGGGAGCGGAGCAGCCTCGGAGCCGGGTGCGCTCGTGCCTGCGCTGGGGCGGCTCGGGACAGGCACGGCCCCGCGGGCTGTTGGGATGCCTGAGCGTCCCCAGCCTGTTTATTTTAAGGGATACAAAGTCCTGCGCTGCTGCAGCCTCCACAGGGGTCACAGGAAAGTTCGCTGCAGCCTCTCATTAAAGTTCCCTGCGGATGCCGGAGGGGGAAAGAGGAGGAGGAGGAGGAGGAGGAGGGTGGCAGCAGCTGGGCACCGTCCCGTCGCCCCGCACCCGCGCACCTTTGGACCCGGCACCCACGTGCCAAGAGCCGGCAGCACCGTGCTGCTGCTGCCCAGCGCTGGGCCCGGGGATGGCAGGGCAGGAGCCAGGGGCCGCCATCTGCTTGTCACCGGCTGCAGCTTCTTTGTTCGCAGCCCGGCGCACACTTGCACAGGAAGCGGCTCCCCACGTGCTTCGCCCTTTCCCTCTCGCGGAGGCACCTAATGAAATAATAAAGGATTTACTGCAGCGAGGGGGGGGGACAGAGCGCTGGGGCCGGGCTGCTCGGTGTGCACGGGGCTGTTGGGGGCACAGGGGATGGGGATGGGGAACGGGGCTGGGCTCTGCATCCAGGCAGAGCAGCACAAGCAGGAGCCTGGGGACTGTCAAGGACGTGGGGGTGTGGATGGAAAGGAGAAAGAGAAAGCGGAGCTGTGTGCTGGGAAAGGGAAGGGAGCGCGGGGCCGGGCGCGGCGGCGCCTGCATGGCAGCGGGGCAGAGCTGTGCAGAGCTGTGCAGAGCTGTGCAGAGCTGCAGCGGTGGGAGGAGGGCGAGCGGGAGGGAGCGGAGGAGGAGCCGTGTGGCACCCAGGGGACGACGGTGCCCCGAAGGGACCGGGCCGTGCTGCAGTGGGCAGCGTGGTTGGCACTGCTGCCGTAGGGATAGCTCAGGGACACGTGGAAGCAGGCAGGGAAGGAGAGCGTCTGCGTGGGGTGGACAAGGTCAGTGGGTGGGACAGGCCCTGCCCCTTCCTGCAGGGCCCCAGCAGAGCCCCATGGGCCCGCTGCTCCCTCCCAGCCCTCCCCGAGCCCCCGGGGGCTGCAGTCCATCACCGCCCTCCTGCCCAGGTGCAGCCGTGCCAGGTGCTCCCCTGTGAAAGCTGTTGGAGGCGAGGGACCCGGGCGGGGAGAGGAAATGCCCCTTTCTCCTCCCTGCAATGCAAACAGAAACCTAAAAGGACCAAATTCCAAAGTTCTTATTCAAGCCGAGGTGCTGCGGCCCTGGGCGGAGGCGCGGGCGGTGGGACCGTCACCTCCAGAGGGTCGCAGGGATGGAGGGCGGCTGCGTGGCCGCGCTGCCAGCGGCTGCAGGGCAGGGCCGTGTCGGGCCCAGCAGCCGCACGGTGCCCGGCCCTCGGGGCTCTGCCGCCTTTGTTCCTCCGCGGGCACCTCCCGGCCAGGACGGTGGGGGTGACCCGGGGGTGACCTCCCTCCCTCCTTGCAGATGACTCCTCGTCAGAGAGCTGCAGCGGGAATGGCTCCTCCACCCTGAACCCCTCCACCTCCAGCAGCACGCAGGGCGACAGCGCCTTCCCCGAGATGAACGGCAATGGCACCGCGGCCCCCATGGACTTCACCGCCTCCGCCGACGACCAGCCCATCAACCTCTGCGACAAGCTCACGCCGGCCCACGTCACCCCCTCCTACCAGTCGGACAGCTGCAGCACCGACGGGCTGCGCAGCCGCGTCAAGTACGCGGTGAAGACCACGGCAGAGGTACGGGGCTGGGGGCACGGTCCTGCCCCGCCTGGGGGTGGCACGGGGGGAGCGAAGGCCCCGGGGTGTGTGTGGTGCTGGGGGTGGCATGGCTGTGTGTCCCTCAGCCTGGGCTGGGGGATGGGACATCAGGAACGGGGACGGTACCAGCGAGCCAAGGGGAAGTGGGGAAGGTTGGGGCCGCCGCAGTGACCCCGTCCCCCCGCAGTCCCCGCCGTACAGCTCCGGCAGCTACGACTCCATCAAGACCGAGGTCAGCGGCTGCCCCGAGGACCTGACCGTGGGCAGGGCCCCCACGGCCGACGAGGATGACGATGACCACGACGACCACGAGGACAACGATAAGATAAATGACTCGGAAGGGATGGACCCGGAGCGGCTAAAGGCTTTCAACGTAAGGGCGGCACCGCGGGGCCGCGGGCCCGTCCTGTGGGTGGGTGTCCCACCTCCTGTCTCCTCTGCAGATGTTCGTGCGCCTTTTCGTGGACGAGAACCTGGATCGGATGGTTCCCATCTCCAAGCAGCCCAAAGAGAAGATCCAGGCCATCATCGAGTCCTGCAGCCGGCAGTTCCCCGAGTTCCAGGAGCGAGCTCGCAAGCGCATCCGCACGTACCTCAAGTCCTGCCGCCGCATGAAGAAGAACGGCATGGAGATGGTGAGCGGCTGCTGCGTCCCAACTCCCCGTGCCGTGCTGTGCTGTGCCATGCCATGCTGTGCCGTGCTGTGCTGTGCCATGCTGTGCCATGCCATGCTGTGCCATGCCATGCTGTGCCATGCTGTGCTGTGCCATGCCATGCTGTGCCGTGCTGTGCCATGCTGTGCCATGCCATGCTGTGCCGTGCCGTGCCGTGCTGTGCCATGCCATGCTGTGCCATGCTGTGCTGTGCCATGCCATGNCATGCTGTGCCGTGCCGTGCCATGCTGTGCTGTGCCATGCCATGCTGTGCCATGCTGTGCCGTGCTGTGCCATGCCATGCTGTGCCATGCTGTGCTGTGCCATGCCATGGTGGCAGAGCCTGAGCACAGCTCTCCCTCGTGTCCCCGCAGACCAGGCCCACACCACCGCACCTCACCTCGGCCATGGCTGAGAACATCCTGGCCGCCGCCTGCGAGAGCGAGACGCGGAAAGCAGCCAAGAGGATGCGGCTGGAGATCTACCAGACCTCGCAGGTACCGTGCCTGTGGCCACAGGGTGTGGGACAGAGCTGTGGGCAGCGGGGAGCGGGGCTCCTGCTGCTGGAGACCATTGGCCTCCCTGCATCTGGCCTCTGTGCTTCCGTGCAGGATGAACCCATCGCCCTGGACAAGCAGCACTCCAGAGACTCCACAGCCATCACCCACTCCTCCTATTCACTGCCAGCTTCGTCCTACTCCCAAGACCCCGTCTACATCAATGGAAGCCTCAACTACAGCTACCGTGGCTACGGGTCCCTGGGAGGCAGCCTGCAGCCGCCCGCGCCGCTCCAGACGGGGAACCACAGTAACGGTGAGCACCCAGCCCTGCTGCCCCGAGCTGCTCCGAATGGCCGCTCAGCTCCGCTCATTAGCAAGCGGTTAATTGTTGAGCTGAACTTGGAAGGACGGTCTGGGTGGAGCTGGTGGAGGGAAGGAGTGTCACCTAAAAAAAAAGAGAATCTGTACCAGCCATTAATGATTAACGGAGCGGGTGCCTATTGCTGCCCCGGTCTCGTTGCTGGCATGGGGCGTCCCTTCCCCACCGTCATCACCTGCTCCTGGAATGGGGATGGGGACTGCACAGTTTAGGGGCACAGCTGCAGCTCAGGAGCTGGGGGGGGCTCTGGGCTGCATGCAAACAGCACAGATGCTGCAAGGCGAGGGAGCTGTAGGAGGAAGCAGGCAAGGCACGTGGGGTGGCTCAGCCTCGAGGCAGTGAGCGGAGCAGAGCAGCCAGGGCTGGAGCATGGCATGTGGGGAGGCACTGCGGTGCCGGCTGCTGCTGGAGGGGAACGGGACGGGGCAGAGCAGCCCCGTGGCTCTGCTCACTGCAGGCCCTGGTGGCCACCTCGGCTGGGACTGGTCCTTCCCATCCTGGCTGCCTGCGCCCACCCCACGCGCCCCAGCTTCCTGCCCCTGCCCTCCCCGATGGAGCGCGGATTTGAAGGGATGTGATTTCCGGAGTCCTGAGAGATGCCTGTCTGGGATTAACTCTTATCATCCCTTCCTAATGCTTCTTAACCCTGAATAAAGATCCCACCCCAGCCTCCAGCTGCTGAGACCTAATCCTCGTGGCTGCAGCTCCGGGTCCCCTCCAGCACAGCCCCGGCCCCACCGCCCTCCTCTCGCTGTGCACAGGCACCGAGCGCCGCTCCCGAGACAGCCAGCAGCTGCAGGGAGAGCCCCAGCACGAGCAAACAGGCCCTGCCTATGGCAGACGTCAGCAAATTTGCTTCTTTTTAATGGAGTTTTAAACCTCTGCTTCCCAGTTTTGTTTCCTTCTCCCAGCACTTGGTCTGAGCACACCATGCTTAGCACGTCTCCCCTCCCCAGCACAGAGCTGCAGGGTTTGCTCCAGGGCTGCCTTCATCCCCCAGCAAGGGTGACTCTTGCTCAGACTTCTCCCCCTTCTTCTTGCAGGGGAAGGGCTGGGGCTGGGGCTGGGAGCTGCTCGCGCTGGAGGCGGAGCAGAGAGAAAGCAGCCCCTGCCCATGGAGCAGCCCATGGAGCAGGTCCTGTGTTCTGCAGGCCTGCCTCTCGCTGACGGATTCTCCTTTCCCTCGCAGGTCCGACCGACCTCAGCATGAAGGGGGGGTCCTCCAGCACGGCCCCGTCCAACAGCACCAGCAGGGGGATGCAGGCTGCCCAGCTCAGCCCCACGGAGATCAGCGCCGTGCGGCAGCTCATCGCCGGCTACCGGGAGTCCGCGGCGTTTCTGCTCCGCTCTGCAGATGAACTGGAGAACCTCATTTTGCAGCAGAACTGACTCCTTGCGTCTGCCGCGCTCCTCTGTCGAGAAGACAATGTACGCCTGCGAGACATCGGCCCCCGGCGCCCGCCTGCTCGGGACCGCCGCCGTCCTCCCGGGAAGCGGCGGCTCCACGTAGTTGTAGAAGGCGGAACCCAATGGACCTCGTTTGTGTTACTCTCCGAGCACCCGGGACTCCAGGCACGAGGACGCGCTCCCGACCCGCACCAGGAGCCAACGCCGCGGCCTGGAAGGATGTGGGACCTGACGGGCAGAAGGGAGCCTGGGGAGGTTTGGGGCTGCAGATGTATTTAGGATAACCTTTGTGGACCCAAATGTTAGAATCCCGTCCCCGGATAATTTCCAAGTCTTAGGTGAGCTGAATCACATATTTATTGAGAAATGGACCCTCCTCTCCCCTTAGTAATTTATTTTTCTGAAAATGGATTCTTTTGAGTTTGTACAGATTGCCAGTTCTTTGTCTGTCTGATCAGAAGGAATTTGTTCCTGTGAGATAACACATTCCATATCACGACACTACGAATTCCCGGGCGGCTCCGCCTGGTCCCTGGGCGGCCCTCGCCCCGCGGGCGCAGCTCTGCCACCCGCTCCCGTGCACGCTGTGCTGTGCTCTGCTGTGCTGCGCTCCGAGCAGCGGGGGGTGACGTCCCCAGCAGCGGGGTGTGACGTCCCCCAGCAGCGGGGTGTGACGTCCCCCAGCAGCGGGGTGTGACGTCCCCAGCAGCGGGGTGTGACGTCCCGCAGCCCTCACACTGGAAGGACGCTGCGTGCTCCTTAAGGCATTGCAGATAAGAAGGAAGGAAACACCTGAGAAACACTGTCTTGCGTTCACCATCGTATTCTACCTCACACTCCATTGTGGGCTTTTTCCAGGACCGTGCTGGCTCTGTGATGTGGATGGCGCTGGGGGCTGTGCCCTGGCCCCAAGACGGCCCCAGCGGAGCACGCGGTGCAGGGAGGGCTCAGTGCAGCCCCGCAGCGAGCAGCCCGGGCACGTGGCTACAGGGGACAGAGGTGGGCACCGCTCAGCAGCAGCCCCGAGTCCTCCCCGTCCCCAGCACGGCCCTGGAATGAGCCCACAATTCCCCAAGTGTGGAAGCAGTCACCGCCCCGTCCCTCCCCAACGATGCACTTCGTTTGCTCAGTGCAATACCGACCCGCAGTGCTGCTGACCCGGGGGCTTCGCTGGGGCGCGCGGTGCCACCTCCAGCCCTGCAGAGCCACCCCCACGGCTCAGTGCCGCCCCCTCCCCAGCGCTGCCGTGGCCCCCCCGGCCCTCCTCGAGGCTCCGCCGCCGACCCTGCAGCCCCGCATCCAGCACGGTACCCGCAGCCACGTGTGCTCCCCGGAGCCAGAGGTTCTGTCCCTCCCTTTTCGGGCTGCCCTGAGCCCCGGGACGAGGGCAGCTCCCTGGCACCGCGGGGTTGGGGCGGGCGGCAGAGGCCGGGCCCCATCCAGCAGCGCCCTGCAGTGCTCCCACCCGATGCCCAAACACTGGAAGAGACCCAAACCCCGACCCGGCCCTTAGTGTCAGCACCAGAAGGGCTTCCCCCTGCATTGGCCGTTGTTCCCCAGAGCTGAGNCGTCCCCCCCCGTCCCCAGGAGCTCACTGGGGCTTACCAACATCGGCCACCGTTGTCCACGTTTTATTTATGCCACTTGTAGCTGTCTTGCCCAGATCCCCTTCGACCTTGTCCTGGCTGTGTTGGGGTCCGGGTGCTCCCACCCTCGTTGCGGTGCCGGAGGCCGCAGCTGGGGCTCGCGGCTGCACAGGGAGAACTCGGAGCCGCCCGCTGACACCCACGACACCTGAAACAAAGGGGAGCGACTACAGATTTCTGTCAGGGATTTTTTTTTTCTTTTTTTCCTCACTTTTTGTTATTTTTTGCCCCGTGAGCCCCAGCTTCAGATCCTTTCGGTCCCGGCACAGACGCCGCGGCCGCCCCAGCGCCCTGGGAGGGGACGGGGAGCGCAGGGCCGGGCTGGGTTCCGTGGGAGGAAAGCTCTCATCACGGACTGAGCAAGGAGGTTTCGTTGCTGTTCTTCGGTGTTGAACACGGCCCCGGGGCTCCGGGGAGCGGGGCCGGTGACGGCGTCTGCGTGGGGAGCTGCCCCCGGGCCAGCGCCGCTCCACGACCAATGCTGCTTTGAACTCAGAGGGTTAATATACTTTTGATTTGTAATTTTTTGTAAAACTTTTTACGAGGTAGCATAGTATTTCACCGGAATACCGACNGCAGGACCCAGCACGGCCCGCGCCCGCGGGGTCTGTCCTCTGCATCCTCCCATCCTCGGAATTTATGTAAATATTTATTTTTGTGTGAATACCATGAGGTAACAACAACCCCTTTACAAACCCACAGCCATTTGTGAAAGTCCTAAAGGAAGCGAGGCAGAGACAATCGCTGTCCCGGAGTTCTCCCTCTCTGCGATGCTCCCCAAACCCCCCCGGACCCCCCGAGCTCTGCGCCATGCGTCCCCCCCCGTCCCCAGGAGCTCACTGGGGCTTACCAACATCGGCCACCGTTGTCCACGTTTTATTTATGCCACTTGTAGCTGTCTTGCCCAGATCCCCTTCGACCTTGTCCTGGCTGTGTTGGGGTCCGGGTGCTCCCACCCTCGTTGCGGTGCCGGAGGCCGCAGCTGGGGCTCGCGGCTGCACAGGGAGAACTCGGAGCCGCCCGCTGACACCCACGACACCTGAAACAAAGGGGAGCGACTACAGATTTCTGTCAGGGATTTTTTTTTTCTTTTTTTCCTCACTTTTTGTTATTTTTTGCCCCGTGAGCCCCAGCTTCAGATCCTTTCGGTCCCGGCACAGACGCCGCGGCCGCCCCAGCGCCCTGGGAGGGGACGGGGAGCGCAGGGCCGGGCTGGGTTCCGTGGGAGGAAAGCTCTCATCACGGACTGAGCAAGGAGGTTTCGTTGCTGTTCTTCGGTGTTGAACACGGCCCCGGGGCTCCGGGGAGCGGGGCCGGTGACGGCGTCTGCGTGGGGAGCTGCCCCCGGGCCAGCGCCGCTCCACGACCAATGCTGCTTTGAACTCAGAGGGTTAATATACTTTTGATTTGTAATTTTTTGTAAAACTTTTTACGAGGTAGCATAGTATTTCACCGGAATACCGACTACAATCCGTCCATGGTCTGATTTTTATATAATTTAGTGGTGCTTTAGAAACTTTGGTTTGGTTGTTTCGGAGCTGGACAGCTCGCGTTTTTCGCCTGTATCTACCTAAGACCAATGTGAACCTTTGTATTTTTGCTCCTGATTTTGGACTCAGTGAAAGTGTACTGTTTACATGTACAGAACCCCCGGCCCCGCGTGTTCTGCAGGACTGCTGCTGGGGAGGAAGCCGCCCGCGCCGCTCCCCTGCTTGACCGAGCCACAGCCCCGACCCCGCACCCGCCCCGGCCCCGCGCTGCCCCCGCGTTGCCCAGCGGCCAGCGGAGGGGTGGCCGCGAGCCGAAGGGAGAAACCCCGGAGCCGGAGCCGAGCAGGGCTCCGGGAGGCAGAGCCGCTGCTGCTTCGCCGCCCGGCCCCGAGCACCCAGCGGGCTCCGGGCGCTGCCGGGAGCCCCGGGCACGGCGGGGCTCAGCCCCGGGACGGGGACGCCCGTGGGAGCGGCGCTGCCCAGGAGGCAGCGCCTTCGGAGGGGCCCGAGAGAGGCATACGGCACTTATCCGGCGTTCGAGGCGACACTTTATTGCTGAATCGGTTGGTTTCAAAGTGATATTTTTGCAGATAGGCACCTATGCAACTTAACGTGGCTCTTAAGCAGATGAGCACTTCCTCCTCAACGAGCTTGATAAGAGTTCTTTGTGTTATATACTGTGGATTTTTCCAGTAAATGTGGCTTAATATTTTAATTCTTAGAATGTGTGTCTATTATATATGTGATGCAACTTAATTCTGTTCTGTTTGTGGAATGATTAGCACAGGCCAACTCCCTGCCCCCCACTTACCGAAGACCAATGAGCTGTTAATGAGCTGTTATCTCCATGGTATTACTGCTAAATGCACTGATTTCATAAGTATGTGGAATCCTTTTTTTCTTTCGAATCTGTATATCATATATAAGACTGAATTTGCTCAATAAACACTGTATAACAGAAGGGCTCTCTCCTCTGCTCTCACCCAGGGCTGCTGCCCCTGCCCCGCGCTCACCCCCCCGACAGCTCCAAACTGAGTCTGAAAAGAGAGAAAAAAGGCAAAATCCACCGCGGGTAACTGTGACGGAACCGTGTGCTCCGCTCCGTACCAGAGGGCAGCGGGGACAGGCGCGGGTTTTACTTCAATTTTGACAAAATTCATTTTGTGCAGTGTCTGTTTTGTTGTGACAATAGGGAGTTTTCATTGAAGTTCTCCCTCTCCTCCTGGCAAGCACTGACTGTTTGCTGTCAGCGTTACCCACGGAGCATAACAAACCCCTGCACCCGCTCCGTGTCCATCTCACAGCTCCGGGGCGGTGGCGGCTGCTGAGCCGGGGGGGCCCAGGCCGGTCCCTGCGTGGTGGGAGCTCAGCTCTGGGCTCGGCTCTGCCCCAACCTCTGTGCGTGCAAGGAGCGGTGGCAGCGCCCGGCCGGACCTGGCGGGATAACGGCACTGCAGGGCCGTGCTGCAGTGCCCAGAGCAGAGGTCTCATGGCACAGAGCGAGGCTCTGGTGACAGCGACCTGCGGGGAAGCGCTGCTCCCCACCATGAGCCCAGGGCTGGCAGTGCTGGGGCACCGTGCCCGTCCCCCCCCCGGAGCCCTGGGCTGTCCCCAGCGCGGGGGGCACCGATGCTCCAGGGGAGCACCCGGGGAGAAGCAGCGTTCTCCTGTGTGAAACTCAGACCCGAATGTGGTTTCACTTCCAACACCTCCAGGCTCCTCCAGGTAACACCCTGACATCGCCACTCACCGCACCCACATACAGAAAGCTGCGGATTTCCATTACTGAACAGCCTTAAAGCTCACCCAGCAACACCACTTGGTTTTTGCATTTCCTCTTTGCAGCCCATTGCAGAGACCCAGAGCTGTCTGCAGGAGAACAGCGGTGCCCAGACCGACGCCGCGGCCCCGTTCTCCCCCAGCCCTGCCCGCTGCCACCCGCAGCCATCGGTCCCTGCGAGGATCAGTGGTGCCACGGCCACAGACCTCACCCCAACGTGGGCAACGATTCAGAGCTGTGGGCAATAACTCCGAGCTTAACCCCCAGACCTCCTGCGCTTGGGCAGAGCTCTGCCCCCAGCACAGCACTGCTCAGCTTCCACCAAAGGGAAAGGAACGGGGGCCCTTTCCCTTTCCCTTTCCTTTCCTTCCGACCGTGGCGTTTCTCAGCAGGCAGACAGGGATCGGGGCTGCAGGACTGCGATGTCTGTGCACGCCAACAGCTCTGTGCTAATTACGTGGCAGAACTGAGGGTGCCCGGCCCCGGCCCCGCTGCCTGAGCACCGCGGGGCATCGCTCCCCGCGCTGCTGGGCGGCTCCAAACGCTCCCAACAGCCCCGGGCCCCAGCCACGAGCTCACCGCGTGGGAGATCCGTGCAACGAGGCCAGAACGCAGACACCGCGTATTCCTTTTCCATCTTTCTTTTTGCAAGTGCATCCTACCTAGGAAAAAAGAGAGAACGCATCAGGAAGTTCACAGCTGGTTTCAAGACAACGCAATCCCCGTTGTCACTGTCCCCATTCTGGAGCCGTCCTCAGGCCGTCACGGAGCAGCACCCGCCTCCCCAGCAGCACCCACCTCCCCAGCAGCACCCACCTCCCCAGCAGAACCCACCTCCCCGACACCCCCGGCGGTGCACAGCCCTCGGCCACCTGCAAGGGCACAACAAGGGATCGGTGAAGCTGAGACAGAGCAACCCCCCCTGCAACCCTCTGAGCCGGGCAGCTCTGGAACCCTCCCAGTTAAATAAAAGGAATGGAAAAGCAACGTTGCCTCAGAGAGCACAGAGGGCGAGTTCAGAATAAGAGCACGGCAGCCAGGAGTGCGGGTTTAACAGTGTTTATTTCTCCAACACAAGGGACACACACGCGCGGGCCCGGGGCGGGCGCTGCCCCCAGCCCAGCTCAGCCCAGCTCCGCTCCCCTCTTTGGTTCCTGCTCCTCCGCTCCCCCCCACAGCACGGGGCCAGGGGCTGCCCTAAGGATCAACCACTGCAGAGGCCAAACCCGCGGCACCCCTCAGGCTTAGCTCAGTTAAAAAAAACAAAAACAAAAAAAGTGCACAGTCAAGGGAGGTAGGATAGAGCTAGAAAAGGTACAAGCAGAAAAAATAAAAATAAAAAAAAAAAAAGCCTATTCCTTCTACTGTTGTCTTAAAGAACATCCGACCTCCGCCCCCACCACAGCGAGTCACATTTGGTCATTGCTCCAAAGAGGAAGAGGTTGGGGTTGCTGTCAGCAGACGGACACGGGGGGACATCCCCCTTTCCGCAGTGCCACCACGGCCGGGCTCTGGGGGGAGCAGCAACAGCAACGAAACGGCCTGGGAGCGAGCAGCAGGGCTGCCAGCCTGCAGCCCCCGGCCCTCCTGCAGCCCCCGGCCCTCCTGCAGCCCCCAAGCCCCGGGCGAGGGGCAGAGCCGGACGCTGCCGTACCCGGAGCCTCACCTTGGGCAAGAGGGAACACAGCGGCTCTGACTACAGATGCAGATTAATAACTAACACCACTTTAATGCAATACTGCTGTAGAGCCCGAAAATCCAAGGAAAAAAAAGAACCCTTTATGTTCTATGTACATTACATCCATTTACAGAGTTGGCCAGTACTGTGTACAACATATAAATACATGATCAAACAGATGCATAGAGGATACTTACAGGAGCCAAATAATTCACTTTATACATCCAAGAATGAAAATATATAAAAAAAAATATATATGAAAAAACACTGCTTTAAATGTTAGGGGATGGTCACACAGATGCGCAGCTCGACACCCGCGGGTGCTGCTGTCAGGTTTAGGTCCTGGCTGCGGGGCTGCCCCACACCCAGCGGCGGCACCAGGCAGGGAGGCGGCCACCCCCCGCGGCCAGCCCGCAGCCGGGTCCTGCAGGCACGTGCCGCCTGCTCTCGGGTCCCCTCCTCGGGCTCCCCCCGGCCCGGCCGGCGGCACAGGGCTGCGCTGCTCGCCGCCCCCACCCGCGGCACCCGCAGAGCAGCGCCCGGCGCCTGCCCCGCCAAGCAACAACGGAGATGGCAGAAGGGGAGAGTGGAAGACTGTAGGGGCTAACCTAGCGCAGCCCTGGAATAGAAAACGCCCTGCTGCAGCTCCTCCGCATGTACAGAGTGCCTGACGGAGCGCCCACGGCCAGCTGCCTCCCGCCAGCCGCAGCGCGGGCAGCAGAGCACAGCCGCGACCCCACGGCGTGACGCAGGACGGGACGCGGGCAGCGGGGTGTCACGGGGAGCAGGAGGGGGCTGGGCTGTAGATTCCAGCGGGGAGGCAAGTCAACTCTCCTCACCAAAACGAAGTGTAATAGCATTTCTACTATCAACAGAGTAGTACTTTGTGTACAGGTTTGGGAGCAGTCGTTATCAAAATCCGCACGCTGACCACGCGACCTGTCCCATGGCCGTAATTCATTATCTCACCACAAGGCACAATACACAAAGCTTGGAGGGCCCTATACAGTCATCGTGACAGAACGCCCCGCAGCCCTTGCACATGATCATGGCTTTAAGGCTGCACGAACACTTGAAGGAGATTTCTTCAACGCTGCTGCTGTCAGCAAACATCTGCACAGAGAGGGACGCGTTACGGCGCGCAGCAAAGTTCGCTCTGTGGGTGAGCTGCACCACGCTCCCAGCCAGGCTTCTGGGAAAAGCTGGAGCGTTGGATGAATAATTAAAGCTGGTGGAATTAAGCTGCAGCTTAGAAAGCTTCCCATAAAATGCCTGTTTGATATTGAACTGAGAGGGTATGGAAGAAGGCTCCGAAGGGTGATTGTGTCTCTTTCCTGCCTCCCTTGAAACCTTGAGGAATGGCAAGTCCTCGGCCAGCGGGACGCTCTGCGGATGCTCCGCTGCCTCCGCGGGGGTTGGTGCCGCATCCTTCTGGTGCTCTCCACCATCCCTGCCTGGGCTGCCACATGCCAACACATTCTCGCTCTTTATCCCACCCAGGGTGTTCCCGGGCTGCTTTGAAGTCCACTCTCCCCTGGCAGCTGGCACTCCCTCCGCAGACGCACAGCTCTTGGTCAGAGCAATCTGCTTGCTGGGGGCCAAGGCTCCCACGGCTGAAGCTTGCTCTGGAGCCCTTGAGTGATGTAGCCTAACGCTGGGGCTGCAAGGAAACGCAGAACCAAAGAGCTTTTTGCCTTGAACTCCAACGTAATTTGGATTGACCGATGTACTCCCCATCTGATTTGGGCCAAGAGAATCTACATTCGGAGATAAGAACTGGGGCTCCAGAGACGGGTCCAGCTTCTCAGGACTTTTATTCACGATGGCATTTGTCAGCGGGTTGTGCTGTGGCACCCGGTGGACCTTAGACAACTCCTTTTGCTCTTCAAAGCTACAGGAAGAAAACGTTCTTTCCTGAGGGCTCACGTCTTCAGGCTTCTGAGGGGCACTCGCCACCTTTGCCAGCTGGTCTTGGCAGCTTACGGTTGAGCCAATTTTGGAATGTTTTTCCGGAATAGGCTGATCCTCCATACCCTCTGCTGTAGGCAACGCTGCTCCTGACCCACGCTTCTTTTCCTGTGGATCTACAGAAGATCCCACTGAGTGGGAGTCATCGCTCCTGGTCAGGGCGCCTGTCTTTATCTGCACATCTGGAGAAGGTTCTTTAGTGAAGCAGCAGCCGCCCCCTCTGCCCAGCTGCACGGGGAGCCCTCCTGCCTGCTCCTCTGCAGATGGCTGCGCAGCGTCCAGCTTGGCACTGGCGTGAGGCACCGGGAGAACTTCTCCCAGCGGGCGGCTGCCCTTCAGCAGCTGCAGCACCAGAGGGCTGCGGGTGCCAGAGGGCGTGGGCTGAGCAGAACCCGGTGCCCTCTCGGCTTTTGGGGGCAACGGCACATGGGGTCCCCCCCCCTGGGGGGGAGGTGCAGCGCTCACCACGGCGGCCGGAGGGAAGCCCACACCACGGGGCAGATTACTTGTTTCCAGAGATGATTTTGGTCTGATTTCATCAGGCTTCTCAGCGCTGCTCTGACAGGAGGAGTCTCTCCTGGCTGCCTCCCTATAGCTGAGGCTTCTGTAACACATCTCCATCTCTGCATTCTCATCAGCCATGTCAGCTTCAAAATCCGAAGCAGTATCTGTTGATTCACTGTGTGTGCTCTGTACTTCAACGTCTCCATGTGCCTTGAACTCTCGAGCCTCTCTCAAGGGCTGACACGCGTCTTCTGATTCCATCCTGGGGCACCCCTCCCTCAGCTGCTCCGAGGTGTCCGTCATCTTCTGAGAAATAAAGCCATCACACAGAGGGGATTTCACCGGGGATTCCGCATTCTGCTCCTCACTGCTCGGATTGCCACCGCTCCCGCTCTCTGCCTGCAGGTGTGTGAAGCTGTACAGGGCAGGCACTGCTTCCTGCACCCCAGCAGCCACCGTCGGGGAGTCATCGCCATCACTTTTCATGCACGTTTCCACCAATGTTTCAGAGCCATTAAATCTAAATCTCGATACCACTTCAGGCTCACGGCATTCTTTACCACCTGATGACGCCTCTGGCAGAAGAGCGGGACAGCTGGGGGAACTCTCCTTCACACCAGGATAACCCAGCTGGGCTGGGGGAGCTCCGACACCTCTGAGCTCGGACACCAGCCCACCTCCTGCAGGAGCCATCGCAGTTCCCTGCTCCTGAGAACACGACTGGCCGTGCACTGCAGGGCCCACGCGTGCCACCTCCGTACCCTGCCCCTCCTGCGATGCAGCACGCGAGGGGCTTGCAGTCCTCTCCTCACAGAGGAGCTGCTCAGGGCTCTCTGAAGCTGCGTTGCCAAACGCCGGCGCTGCCGAAGCACCGCACAGCCTTGTTCCAGGTGAGCCGCCGCCAGGCTGAGCTGCCCCTGGGCCGGTGCCTGCCGCGCGTCCCGGGATGCCACCTCCCCTCCTCTTTGAAGGCAAGGAGTCTTGTCTTGGAGAGGAGAAGGAATTCGTGCTCGTTGCCTGAGCGGCCGCCTCAGACTCGGCCTTTTCTCCGTTCAGGCGCAGAGACGACAGTAGTTGTGCTCGCTGTAGATCTGACGAACGCTTTCCTCGAGTTCTCTTGGATCTCCTGCGCCCGTTACGGCTGCTGGGCTCTCCTCCACCACCTCCCTCCGCGCCTCTCCCTCCGCCGGGGCCGCCCCCACCGCCAATGGCAGCGGCAGCAGCTTCCCGCTGGGCTCGGGCCTGCAGAGCACGGGCTTTAATATCTGCGAGTGTCCTGGCCCCGCTCCTGCCCCGGCCGGAGGGCTCCGTGCTGGGGACGATCCTGGGGCATATCTGGTAAGCTGGCTGACCTTTAACCACCCAGGGTGGTTTAATACGTGAAAGTTGAATCTGAAAGAAAGAGGAAAAGCGCTTAGTTCTAACACCTGACCGTTTTCAGACACTGAAATGCATTTTGTTAACGCAAATTCTTAGCACAAGAATTCAATCAAGAGTTAAAATTCCAGCTTAAAAACAAATTTTGACAAGGAACACTTCTCTGGTCCCCGTAACCTCTGCTTACGCGCTCTGCCATGCGGGATGTAAAGCTCACTCCATGTTAACACTGCTTTACCAGAGCCAGCAAATACGGCGTGGGCCGTTTGCTCTCAGATCTTTAGAAATCAAAATGGTTTCCTTTACATCAGGATGACTACTGTGAAGCTAGCAAGATGGATGCCTCCAGTTAGAGCAGCAGAAGTCAGAAGGAATGCTTTTGTGCCCCCAAAGGAAAGGGGCTGGGAAATTACACGGGGTAAGGCATAGGATGTGAAGGTCTCTTTCGCAACAAGTCAGCCAGTTTCAGGAAAAACGATTTCTGTATCCACAGAAATGAAAATTAACAGAGTAAGTCAAGGTTACCCTGTGCTCTTGCGCAAAGACCTTGGAATTATTTTCCATTCTTTGCCCTTCCAAACAAGACAGTAAACTGTGGCAATCAGAGGTACTTAGCCAGCTCTACCAATGAAACCCTTCCACTTCTGCTAACATGACAACACTTGACATTTTAATGATGTTTTGATGCTACTACGCGTGAGAGCCCCGAGACAGCAAGCAGCTCTAATTCTCTTTCCTACCCGGATGGGTGGGACTTTTGGCTCCTCTTTAGTAGGCTGTGGCTTTTCTGAGTGAACACTTTCAATTGTGTTACGAAAGGACTGACGATCTTCAAGCCGGGGCTTCTTTTCGGGGAAGGAGGCAGAGGCAGCCTCCTCAAAGCATTTCCTCTTCTGGTCCTTTGACTCCCGAGCCGAGTTCTCCTGGGACAAAGCGGGAATTCTGTTTGCAGCTGCCAGCGAAAGATCTTCCGATTTACTGTGCAATTTCGAAGTCTCTGGAGAGAGATGCAATTCCGAGCTCTCTGGCTTCAGCACTGCAGCAGAAGCACTTGTCAGCTCATCTTTCTTCAGGTCCACCTCAGGCTTGGTCTCTTTGTGGAGAGAGGAATCTGGCCCCACAGCAGCAGTCTCTTTGGCAGCCTCCTTCTGCTCAGAGCCGCGCAGTTTGTACAGGCTCCGCCGGGCCCTGCACCGCAGGTCGGCCCGGGAGCGCTTCTTGAAGCGCCCGTCCCTCTGCCGGGTGGAGGGACCACGAGGCAGCCTGGCTTCTCCTTTAACAGACAGTCCTGTCCTGTTCTCAGCATCCTCTTGCACCAAGTTCTGCTCCTGTGATTCTTCTTGGGTCAAGCCCAACCTACAAGGCAAACATAAAAACCAGTTAAAAGCTAAAGCGTTGCATCTATTATTTATAGCTGCGCTGTCACCACTATGCACAGTAACATACAGATTACAAAGCAGAAACTCATCAAAACCTCATTAAGTCAGGCTGCAATGAGAGAACCTATACATCTACCCCACATTATTGTCACAGGGCGTGAGGAAAACAAGAAAATAATGTGAAGAACTCTGGTGGAGAACAAATAATATTAACTTATATTGAAAACAAAACAGATGAGGTACAAAATTCTGCTCTGACCAAACCAATCCCACCTAAGGATTCCCCATCTCATGCATCCACAGGCAGAAATACACACTACCATGTGCATAAACATAGATAAAACAGGAGAGATGAGGCAAAATTTCTTACTTCTGTCCATAGTAGTCCTCAAAGAACTTCTCCTTCCACTGCTCCACTCTCTTCTCCTTTTCCATTTCCTGTCGAATTCGAACTTGCATTTCATGTGTGAATTCACCTACATGGAAGCAAGATACTGAAGTTCAGTTTCAAACAAAACTGATTTGCAAACACAACCTGTTTTGTTCTGCAGGATAGGACAGGAGCTGTATACAGGAAGGACAGATGTTGTTAACGCTCAGCTCTCCACCCTGCCATGGATCCACATGCTGCCTGCACCCGAAGCGCAATGGGCACAAAGCCTGAGTAAATCCAGAAAAAACAAGAATTGTATTTTACCAGATGTGTGTCAGCATTCAAGGAAAGGTAAGCCTAGCATTACTTTACACCTCCACTCTTTCCTCTGAAGAGTCCCATGACACCTAAGGAAAATGAATCTATGACTTTAAAGAAAGAAAGGTTTAGGGGCAAGACAGCCAGATATACTGCCAAGCTGGGCTGAATTCCCACTCGCTAACTGGGAAAGAAGAAAACCCATGAAGGAGAACCTTCTTTGCAACCGACTCACCATCAGCTAGCCGTTCTCTCCAGCTCTGAGCAGCGTGGGTGAAAAATTCATTATTCAGTGCACTGCCACTGAGACGCATCAGCCCATCAGCCCCAACCTCAGGGAAAAAAAAAACAGAACACAGAAAACATTTCCTTCGGCTGTTCTGCAAGCAGGAGACAATGTGGTGAACAGAAACACCCAAGTGCTGCACCCTCCTACCTGTCTATCAACTTCTGGAAGGAGGTAAAGCAGCTGCTGCTGGAAGTGCGACGGGAGCGCGTTGAAGGTTCGGGAGTTTATCAGGGCGCGCAGGTTCGTATTGACGAGAATGGAACCGGGCGTTTCAAAGTCAATGTCCTCACCCCTGTTGCGTTTCATTTGCCCTGTAGAGTAAGGGCAGGCAGACAAGATAAATGTTATTGTAAAAAAAACGTATCAGCATTACGGGCAAAAAATCCCACATTTTAAACTGCTGCAGCACGTGGAGTAAAGGCTGTAGTATGCAAGCTCAAAGAACAGCTCCCTCAACCACGCTAACACGGGGCACGCACCTGGAGTTTTGGTATGAGCTCACATTCAGGCACAGTTCTTGTTACTGCTTTCCACAGTAGGCAAACTTTTAAACAACTGGCTCACTAAGGTTCGGAGAGGACAGGCCAGATCAAGAGCATTACGACTGCCACATGTCTCCAAAAGGAAGGGAGCCCTGATGTTCTCTTCTCAGAAACGTACACTTCACCACTGCCTGCTTTTATGGCCGATTTTCTCCTGGTTTCAGTCACAAGCACTTACCAGCTGTGGGCTTTCGGATACCTCTCAGCAGCTGGGGAGGATCCCTGTTTATTTCCGTTCTGCTGCGCAGGGTGGCATTGCACAGGGCCAGAGAGCTGCTGCTGCTGCTGGATGTGCTGCTGCTCTCCCCATCAGCATGTCTTCCTGTGAAGCCTAGAAGCAGCACGATTTTACAAAAATAAGCAAAGAACAGCTGAACACCAACTCGCAGAGTAGCTTCACCACGCAAGAATTCTCTGCTAATACCAGTAGTTCCACTATTGCAGGATATTGCCCGGTCACCAGCTATTTTGATGGGAGATAAACGTGCACCCAATAGCACAACTCAGTCACGTGCATTCTCAGCAAGTGTTAAAGAAGTCCCTCAGGAAAATATTCAATTAGGGACTACTGATTAAAATGACTGTCTACAGAGTCACTACAGAAATCATCAGGACAAAGCAATGCTCACCAGACGCAGACTCCATGTGTGCCCCATTCACCTTCAGGGGTGTTAAGACAACACGTGGCAGCATGACACCAGTCTTTCTCTTTTGTTTGGTAGTCTGTGATCCAGAAAGAAAACAAAAACAAAACAAGGAAACAAAGACATTACGGTAAGGCAAGATAATCTTCCAAGTAACATACTTCCCAGTGAAAGAACTAGCTAGCTTCTAGGTAAACCTTCAAGTGTCAATCATTAATGACATTAACAAATAGAGAACTCCACATTACCTCCCTGTATGTGATCCCTCTCTGTACTAGGAACTCCTTACCTAAGGAGACAGCCCCATAACTCTCCCTGAGGCACCTGTGCACACCTGGTCCCTGTCACACTAACCCAACTTTCAGGCAGCAATGAAAGCTGTCCTTGAGAGGCTTTCTCCTACCTGTGAGGCTGATCTGCTGCTCTCCCTGGCAGTAGAGGGCCCCTTGCTCTGAGATTCGGTGGAACAGGAGGCATTAGAGGAGGTTTCATCAAGAGACACTGCAATAGGTGGGCACTCAGTCAGACACAGAAGTAGATGCCTACAGCTTAAGATTAATGTTATTAGACACTTACCATCGTTATCACCACTCACAGTGCTCGCTTCGTTGGACTCACAACTTTCTGCATCTGCTGTATCCTCCAGTTCATCCCCTTCCGGCACAGACAGATTCCGAGACCACTGCAGGGCATCCTTCTGAATGGACAAACAAAACTCTGGTGGCTGCAACCCCTCCTCCCAGCCACTACTGCTTAAACCAACGGGAACAGGCAGTTTTGTAGATAAAGCTTTTAGTTTAACTTCTTCCCTATTTTAGGAAAGGTATTTTAAGTAATGTTTAGGCTCCTAATGGAGCAGGAGGCATACCAACCATTAGCACACTTTAAAGGCACTTCTGAGATGAGTAACTCAAATATATCCCAAGTATGGACAGTTAGTAATATATCACACTTTTTTTTTTTTTTTTTGCAAGAAGCAAGCAAGCAGTTTCTAACGAAGAGAACCACACCTCATTCTTATTAGCAAAAGAAAAGGCATCACCAGAGAAGCCAGCTACTAAGGCAGCAAGCTTAGGAGATGCTTTTAGTACTTGTATAATCAAAACCAATTCAACTCCTTCTGGTTTGGCATGGTATGACAATTTAACAAAATTTTCTGACAGCAGAAAAAAGATGCAAATGAAATACCCAAGATACCAGTAGTCTGTAAAGCTGGTATTTATCAGGGATCCAACAGCACAAAACAATGCAAAAGAAAAGTCTAAACATTTAAGATCACTGCAACAATTGCCTAAAATAAAAACATTTCAGAGAGAACTCAACATGAACACGCATTTTCCTATCAAAATCTTACTTGTAGCTACAAGCTCTCAGAGCAATGTAATTTAGTGGTGGGTCATGTTTGCCAGTGGCTGTTGGAAATGGAGTAAAACAGGACTGTTTGGGTAATCCGTCACCTGAACCAAAAACTGGGCAAGGATTTATCTTGCTTGTGCAATTCAAGAAATAACAGATGGGGCTGAAGGGAACTTATCACACACGGCCGAATACAGCCGAAAGGTACAAGGCAAAATGAAATAAATTCCAGACACTTTCACACGATGATCTCACGTGCAGCACACCCAGCTCAGCCGATGCCCTGTGACAGTCTGACACTCGGCTACGCCGCACAAGCAGAACTGGCACCTTGGCCTGAGCAGACCCAACGCTTACCTTGAGCGTGAAGAGGCTGATCCGTCCCGGCAGCTTGTAGAAGAGCCCATCGCCGCCCCTCGAGTTGGAGTGCAGCATGGCATTGAGGCAGGCCAGGGGAGAAGTGCCACTGGAAGGCAGAAAGGACTCAGACACCGATTGTCAAAAATTGCCTCATCAAGAAAACAGCCTGTTTAAATCTGCACGGTGTAGCTGACTAAGGGGAACAATGATGATCCTAATTAACTTTCTGGGGTGGGCACTCAGTCAGAATAGCATTGCTGTTTTCCTTTCTGACCTGTACATCAGCCTCAACACATCACAGTGAAGCAATCCGCAAAAAACAGGAAACGTTATGCTAATTTTGAAGCGACTCTTGGTCATTTTGAGTCGTTTCTTTTATTACCCGTTTCCTCCCTTTCTCTGATTGAGATGTTCAGAACCGGATTGATTTTACTAAAAAGCAGATTTAGTCAGCAGGAGAAGAACAAAAACACAGACCGCAAAAACCGTACACATCCACATTGCTGCCATGTCTTTCCTGACACGTTACAGACAGAACTGCACTGGCAGTTGGGTGTGGGAGCTCTGGGAAAGCCACCTGCCAAGCCCTGTGCAGTGCCCTAGTTTTGCCACTTGTGCCCAAAGCAGCCATCCCACGCTCACACTGCTGGAACTTCTGGGCCAGGTAAGCTCATGTTTTCCAGTAAGTCACACATGTACACGCAGAAAGTTGCCTGGAAGAGACATTAAAGCAACACTGATTTCAATTTTATTAAAAACAAAACTGAAAATTGGATTGACAAGCAACATTTCAAAGAAAATCATTCTCATATTGAGAACTGAGCTTAGAACCATTTCTGTTTCCACTCTCAATGCATTTGGGTTTTGGGCGTTTATTCACAAGCCTCAGCATCAGACAAAATTACCCTCCATCATTTTTAGATACCATGAAAAAAAAATTTCCAGCCTTCTGGCCTGTTAGACAGTGTTTTCCCTTCCTTTTTTAACAGAACATTTCAAGAAAGCCAACCAGCCACAGAGCACATTTTCTTAAAAAGGCAAAAAACAAAACAAAAAAAAACAACAACAAAAAATAACAGAAGCAGAAACACGCTTTTCCCCAGAAGGAGGGAAAAATAAAGAGCTAAGATGTTTCCCGAGCTCAGCTGTGGGGCTGGATGCTGGCACCCAGCTGGGCACAGGGCCCTCCCCGCAGCACGGGGTCACCCCGCAGCAGCGCCCGCAGCCGCCCCGAGGCAGCACCGGCTCCCGAGCCATTTCCTTCAGGAAATGGAGCTTCAGGAAGGCCTTCTATTCAAGGACCAGGAAAGTCTGCTGCATATTTAGCTAGACAGGATCGCTGCCTGCGTTCTGTGAACAATCAAGACTGTTTTCTTCACAGCATTTCTTACAGCAGAGAATTAATGACGGGAAGGAAAAGCAGACATCCCGAAGGAAATCCACCGACCTCCAGCCAGCGCTGCAGCTCGGGGGCTCTGGGCAATGCATGCCGTGAGGTTTGCTCTTGAGCCACCAACTGAGAGGGCACTGGGCAGAACTGGGGAACACCAAAGCAGCTCCTGGCTGAGCACACGGCCCCGCTGCCACCTGCAGCAGCACACAGAGCCGCAGCTTGAGCAATGGGACTGACCCAAGGCGCAGAGTACCAACTACAACAGACACACAGCAGTTGGCACTAACAGCCTGAGTTCCCCAGACACCACCACACGTAGCCCAGCAGCTGCAGACCCACCTGGGGAGGACCCCAGCCAGGAGGTGGGTGTCCCAGCAGCCCTGTGATGCAGCCACACCGGGCACAGCCTCTCAAGCTCCCCACTACTCGCACCATCAGAGCTGCCTCCTGATTCCAGATACAAATAAGGAGCAGAAACAAGCTAACACCCAGTTGCTGGGTCCCAGAAGAAGCTAGTTGACCTACTGTAGCTGGGTACAGGTTCACAGAATGCAGTCACCGTGGTGGAAAACAGTCTGCAGAACCAAAGCAAAGCAGCGAGAACGACCAGAAGCAGTGCACACATCTGGCTGCTGCAGAAGCCAGCGAGCAGGCAGCAGCCAAAAAAGATGCCTTTTTCTGCCACTGGTCATCCAACTCTCCTCCTTTCCTTTTTTTCTTTTTTTTTTGGGGGGAAGGAGAGGAGCACACAGCACTAACTGAGGCACTTGGACTGTTGCAGACTTTCCTCTGCAAGACACTGTTTTCTTCTACTGGGGCACAGAAACAGACAGAAGTTCCCAGGTATTTAAGGGAGGAAAACAAGCCTCCCGCTCCTGTAGCTTCCCAGGTTCCCTATATATATTTTTTTCCAAATGAAACACGCTGAAGAGGACACAGCCTCTGCACAACATGAAGAGCCACAGCAGTGTAAGCTCAGAACAACAGTGCTCAGAAGCTGAGCTGAAGCCAGAGTGTCATAAATATAAATAAATGTATAAATGTATAAAAATAAAGGAGATCTTTCAGAGTGTCCTAAAATGCAATGTCTGCTCTAGAAAAGAGGCATCAGAGGAGAGGGAACTGAAACTATTACCAAATAGCAGAAAGTGCCAGGAGCTGCTTCTTGGAGAAGCATACAAGTGTCGAGCAGAACAGTCCAGGAGTCAGGTCTACATTTCATTTATTTCACAATAGATGGATGAAGGGGATGTACATTATCAAAAAAATCTATGTGTTATCAAAAAATCCAAGGGAAAAAAGAGTATAATAAATGTCTACATTGTCAACTGAAATTAAATTACCATGCTGCAATAAAGGAAGAAGCAAAGTGGGCTTGAGATGAGGCAGAGTCACACGAAACAACTCCGGCCTCGGTGCACAGCCCCCCCGCTCCGCGCACACGCCAGGCTCGCCATGAGATCATCAATACCAACCTCATTTCCTTCAGCCCTTCAGCCTCTATGACCTGCAGAATCTGCTTCGGGGTCATGGGAGCATCCGAGTAGTTTTCCAGCACCTGAAGAGACAGAAACACCAGGTGTCACGGCGGCACTGGCTCCGTGCTCACACAGCGCTCAGAGCTCCGTTCACCTACGGAAGGCATGCTGAAATCTTCAGGCACCTCAGCATCACAGCAGGCACGACAAAAGCCTTGAGCCCAGAACACGGACAGCAGCAGAAGCGTTACCGCTCCGGCATGGACAGGACCGAGCTGCTGCCACAGCCTTCAGCACCGTGCGGTGGTTGCAGACCACTAACGATGCAGAGTGCTCTCCCTGCCAGGTGCCTCCCTACCTCTCCAGAAAGAGCCCAGTATTTTTCTGGCAATAAAAATATCACCGTGCAACTAAGTAATTAGTCGATTACTGCACTCATTTCATCTTTCCTCCGCCCCAAGGAAGGTAGCGGGGGTAAGTGGTAGAGGACAGAATCCAGAGGACAACAGCAACAGTAAAGGATGTGGAAGCAATTATGGGCAGACACTAAAAAGATTCAGACTGCTTGCCTTTGAAGGAAGATGAGTGAAGTCAGATATTAAAAAGGCAATAAAATAAATAACATGTCATCCTTCCATTTATTACATGGAGAACAGAACTGCCACTTAGAGAGGCTAATAGTTTTATTTTATTTTAGAGCCTGTGGATCTTACTGCTCCGAAGCAGTAAGAGAAACAAACTTTAAGGATGCAGAAAGAGGACTGGATACTTCTGTGGGTAAGAAGGTCACCCTCAC
Organism: Penelope pileata; assembly: GCA_013396635.1. Lineage (NCBI taxonomy): Eukaryota > Metazoa > Chordata > Aves > Galliformes > Cracidae > Penelope > Penelope pileata. The sequence goes on from WBMW01003851.1 coordinate 62,676, forward strand.
AACCAGGGAGCAACGAGCAAAACAAGCAGCAGTGGATGCGAAGCAGAGCAGCCCACCAGCGCCCGCTGCCCTGCAGCTCCCAGCGACGCGGGCAGCGCTGCTCCGGGGCGCGGGGGGCACCCAGCTGGGCAGACCCTGGGCTGATGGGGCACAACACAGGTACGTGACATGGCCCCAAGTGGCTGAGAAAAGCACCAGTGGGTTTTCAGCCTGGAACTTTCTAACCACGGTCTGAATTCCCCTAATGTAACAGCTACAGCGACGCACAATCCTGGCTTTGCCCGTCACCGCGCGTCAGAGGAGCCCCCGACGCGGTGCTGTCTTCCAGTCTGAGTGGGGAGAGGCCAGCAGGGCACCCAGGCACCCGCTGCTGTCGCTGACACCCCGAGCTGCAGCCTCCCCCCAGAGCTGTGTGAATGCACATCTGCAAAAAGCACTGTGCGGGGTTGGCACCCCCACACCAGCTCCCAGCCAGAGGAAAACCCAACGCCACGCTATAGCAGCTCTGCACTTCAACCCTGATTCACATTAAAGGAATTGCTTAAACCATGTTGACCCCGTATGAATTTTTCAGACACCCAAAGATCACACAAAGGCCATGCTAACCTGGGGGGGAGAACTGCGTACCCTGAGATAAAGCACAGCAAAAAGCTCAAAGAAAAGATCAGGGAAAGCGATAAGCCACATTCCAAGAGTAAATAATTTTAATTCCATGTCCACAGAGCTCCACCACACTTTTCCCTCCACTAATCACAGACCCTCTGCAGGTCACCATCTGCGTGCCCTGCTCCTACCACCACTCCCCAGTGGGACAGGCTCCAGGTGAGGGGATGCTCCACAGCCCATGTCCACAGAGTGGAACGTGCCTGGCTGGAAAACACAGGAATTCTTCCCAGCTCACAGAGCCTCTCTCAACTGTCAGACACAGCACAGCCCAAACCTGAGCATTTACATAAAGATAAAAGAATCCGTGCTCAGGGGAACGATTTCCAATCAATGGAGATATTAAGAGCAGGCAGTGCTGACGGAGGCAGGAGATGCTGAGCCTCCAGCCAGCATTGCCCAGGCAACAGCGAGCACCCCGCCTCGCCGAGCTGCCCCTCCAGAACTGTCACCAGCATCAGCTCTTCCCTGCCCCAAGGAGACCTCTCCCCTCCACATCCCTAACACAGAGCTGAGGGATCCTACATCCCCAGCAATGGGTGCTTGCACGGCTCCCATGGGTGGGGTGGGCACCCAGCGCTCATCCAGCAGCCCCATGGCTCTGGGTGCCCACATATGCACCTTTAAAGACCCATTCCACGGAACGTGCATGACATTAGGAGCAGCAACGCTACGTGCTGCTTGTGTGGAATGTGCACGGCAGCAGGAGCAGCAACGCTGAAAAGCACTTCTGCCTGTGATTCTCTGAAACACGGCAAGACCAAAATCCAACAGCACGCATCAGGAAGGAACATGAAAAGCGTTTTGACAGGGAGCGTGTGCAAGGCTGGTGTTACACAAAGATCTATTTTTAGGGGGTTCACCATCAGTCCCGCACGCTGGGAGTGCACTGACTGCAGGTCTAAGGGGATAATCTGGCAGGAGACGCTTCTATTCCTGGTTCCTCCGCGGCTCCGACCTCTCACACTCCCCATGCCCTGGCCCAAAGGCGGGAGGGGAACTGCAGTGGGGAGGAGGATCCACCACTTCATGAGGGGGAGGATGCAGGTTGGGAACCAGCTGCTGGCAAACACGGCCTGGGTGGTGCTCGGGGCAGCCACAAACGCTGATTTTTTTTCACCCATTAGAGCTCTGATTTCTGAATGAGAGGGGTTTGGTGCCAGGTCACCCAGTGTGGGGTCACCACCTGCACAGGGCCCCACGGGCTGTGGAGAAGCCCCGCAGAGCCCAGACCCCACAGACACGGGGCTGCTGACAGGGGCCAACTTCTGCCCTTCCCAGGTTCTCCAGTGCAGTCACGAGGGTCAGAACTGCCATCATTTTCACACAGAAGCTCCTGCAAGCGGCTGGAAGGGCTGCTCGCCTGGGTGGGCTTCCTCCTGGTGCACAGCACTCCGGTGTCCCCACAGAGCTCACTGTGCATGGGACACCAGGGCCCAGCACCAGGCAGGGCCCACAGCCCCCTTCTTTCCCAACACTGGGGTGCTCCCAGCCACAAGCTCTGTGGGTTCGCACGCCGTGAAGCCATGCAGCACGCAGAGCACCCCCCGGCCCACAGCCACCCCCACCCACATCCCCGCACAGCGGGCCCCCCGCACCCTCAGGAGCGGCCGCCGCACCCCGGGCCGGGAGCACCCTGCAGGCACCCAGCGCCTCCCGGTCCCCGCTGCTTCTCCATCGGC
>WBMW01003851.1:65069-81859 GCA_013396635.1 Penelope pileata
GGAGCGGGGGAAAGGGGGCGGGGCTCCGCGACGGTGGCCGCGGCGGGACACGGCGGGACCCGCGCGCGGTGACCGAAGGGGGCGGGGCCGCGCTCGGCGGGCCTGAGCACCGTTTGAAGGAAAACAAAGCGCGAGGGATGCCGGGAGTTGGAGTCCCAGCGGCCCCTGCGCCGCGGCCACGCCCCCCTCTGGTGGACTACAGCTCCCAGAGGGCACGGCGCGTCGCGCGGCATTGTGGGGCGTCGCCTCATGGCCGTTGGGCCGCTGAGGGGCGCGGTATTGGAGGGGAGTAGGCCGCCGGGCCTGGGCCGCGCCTCGGTGCCGCCCCACCCCAGTGCTGAGGGTGCGGCCGGCAGCGCTCCCCGGGCCCCGAGGCCGCATATCCCGGGAGCCGGCGGCGCTCAGCGCCCCGCTGCTGCCCCGCGAGCCCGGGCCCGGCGCTGCCCTCTGGCGAACGGCTCCGGCGGTGCGGGAAGGGCCCGCTGCTCAGGGAGGGTTCCCGCGGCCGTGGGGCAGCGCAGCGGCACCGAACACGGCCGTTCCGTTGCTTCAAACCGCGAATGAAAGGGCAGGCGCGTTCTGAGAGCTGCAATGAACCTCATCGACTTTTATTACACGTCGTATTTTAGGATCACTTTTACATGGCTAGACAAAAGAGATGATACAAATAAACAGAAGCTGCCAAACTAGGGACAGGTTCGGGCTGGGACGGGTGCAGGCGGTACCGAGGAGCCGGGGGTGCTTGAAGAGAGAAGGACCCCAAGGCTGCAGGAGGGCGCAGGGCCGAGCCCCGCAGAGAGCAGGGACTGGAGATCTCGCTGCGTTCCACCTCAGCCTCGTGCTGTGGGTTCTGTTCTCCAGTCTGTGTTTTAACACGGCAGAAACAGGGCCCTGTAAAGCCCATCGCACGCTGAATGCTAAGGGACAGAGCCAGGCTGACCGTGTCCCTCTGAAACGGGGCGAGTGCTCCGTGCTCGGGGAGGGCAGGCTCCCCGCAGCCGCACAGCACTGAGCAGGGGGTTGGCCTGACCTGTGCGATGCCACCGTGCGCCCTGAGCTGCTGCTGCCAAGGTCTGTGTGTCAGAAGATACAAGCAGCATGCAGATAGACCAAAAAGGGCATCAGACCTGTACTGAGGGTTTTAAGGAGGTGCTTTAACTCCTGCGCTTCACGTGGGGCTTGCTCCCAGAGCCAGAGGGCTACTCTTGCTGCATGACACTTTTTTTTTTTTTAAAAAAAAGATGCCATTATACAGATCAGAGCAAAGATAAGAAGGACGTAAAACATTCCTGTGAAAGAGCCATGACTGTGCACAACGTCCAAGGGCCTCTTCCAGGAGTCTGCTGGGTTTCCTGTCTTTGGCTGTGAACCTGCAGGAAGCCCAGATGGTTCAGATAACACCCAGAGGCGTGCAAACTTGGCAGGAATGTTTATTAAAAACTTCAACCCAGCGCTCCCTGTGTTTCGTAGAGCTTAAGACAATGTATTTTTCTTAATATCAGTGCCACTGAGTATCTGGTCAAGGGTATGTCCATCAAAATGAGAATCTAAAAGCTTCTGTAACAATCTGAGACTGCCCATGGATACACTAACCAAATCTCTAACCACAGCTCCAATTTAAATACGACTAAATATGTAATTTTATTCTTTTTCCATCCTACTGAATTTCTTTCACCTTGCTAATGAATTTCTACAGAATTAAAAGCAGAGCCTTTCTGACATAGTAACCAGCTCACTTGTCAACACTAAAACGAGAGCAGTTTGGGTCTGCACTGCAATTTCCAGTGTCCCAATCCTGCCACAACGGGAGTTTCCAGCATTTGAATGTAAAACAAAATTCCCTATGGAATTGTGACTGAGGAATTGTGTGCGTGTGCTAACACAGACGTGGCTGTGTGCACACCCACATCAACACACACGCACACCTAGGCATGTACACATACGGGTACAGACAGCACGCTGCTGTTTCAGGTTGTAGAACCCCCTTGCTTCACTTCAGTTCTCCGAGCACTTACAGCATACAATCATCTTTTAAAATGTCAAAGTACAGGAGATTATGTGCTAGAGAGAAAGAGGGAGGAGAGGGAAGAGAAGGTGACATTATATGATGCAACCAGAGCTAATTAAAAGGCTCTCTGTCCATACAGTGCTTTACAAAAAGGAAGATTATGCCAGGTTTCCACGGTCTGCTTGAAATAAATTTGTCAGATGACTGCTCTCAGTTATAGGCAAACTCCTCTTTCCTCCACCAAAACTAAAATATATATATGTGCATGTATATATATATATTAATCTTGTGATCCAGAAAAGCACTCCATGAATCAAAGCAGCTGACTTAGCGTGTAACGGGGCCCACCTGGGCAGCTGGCTCACCGAGGCACCGTGCCCGCAAGATGCAGGGTGAGCTGTGCTGAGTGTTCAGTTCCTTCTGCTCATGGGGGTCAGACACAACGGAGTTCTCCAGCCTGGGTGAGGTCACTCAGCAGATACGTAACGAGCACACAAGGCAGAGTCCATGTATCAGAGCATTCCTAAAACCAGGCAAGTCCTCACACACTCACACATGTCAGTCTGGAGGAAGTCATCGGTGAAGGAGAGGAAATAGGTAAAAACATTCATAGGATGACAGCCAACAGCAACCAGAAAACGTAACATCTCAAGTCTCAATATACAATGAACTAAAACTTACAGATGAGCCGTTAGACACTAGACAGGGACACCTGACTCTGTCCTCAACACGGCAGCTCCATCTCCCTCAACCCTGCCACACGAGCCTGCAGCTTTACCGTAGCCTGCTTTAGTCAGAGGGCAGCTTGCAGAGAGACCGTCAAAGCAGGAGTTCTTCCTCCCTTGTTTTCAAAGTACAACCCCTGGATTTAATACCAGATCCCATTCCCCAGACTCAGCTATAAGTGCTTTCACTCCCACCAGGCCCTGCCTGGTCCAGAAGCTGCACAGGAGAAGCTTCTAACGTGGAACAGGTGAGGCACAACGGGTACCGTATGCTGAACCTCCTCAGACACCGAGGGAAAGGACCATACTTACAAGAACAGCGCACTCAAAGACAGCTCCTCGGTATGGTGCTCTGCCCTCAGCCCAGCTTACAGGGGAGAGGAGTCAGCCCTACGAGCCTGCTAGGAAGATAGCTCCATGCCCGTGCTACGTTTCCTGTGATCAGTGGGAGATGAGCGAAGATGGCCATGCACCACACCACCATTCAAAGACTGTGTGTGAATACTGGTTTCAAACGCCAGGGGTAAAGATGGAGGCAGCAAAGAGGAAGAAACCTGTGGAGCTAGCAGTGGTATGCAGATGTATTCTTTGACAAGGTGGTTCCTGTTGGTAGGGGTGAGGTCTGTAGGAGGTCAGTCTAGAGGAGCTCTTACTTATGCCTGTAAACAAGTGTGCTTCCTTTCTGGAACGCACAGAAATGCTTCAAGTCCCCTTTTTGTCCTACAGTTCTAAAGGAGGCACAGCGATCTGGTGGTGAGTACGTGCTGACAGAAGCTGCCATTCTGCCTGCTCAGACCAACTTTGTAACCCCAAATGATGATGTCAGTCTTTCAAGCAGGAAGAGGAAAAACTATGCACCTAGTCAAGGTTGGGTAGATCCTCTGCTTTTTAACCTCGTTTTATTCTCACTGTGAAGCTCTGGAGTGGTAGTTCTGTTGAGATGACTTTCAACTCTGTCTTCTTATTGCCCAGCAGCAAAAAAGCCCAGTGCAGCAAAAGGGCTAGTGCAGAGGAGAGACGGTGATGCTGTGAGGTGATCCCCATGCTTCCCATTGCTTCTAATACACTGTAACGTACCTCATGCATTTCTGAGTTCCTAACTAAAAATCTGTTTCCTACAGAGGCCAAATGCTGAATTGCAAGCACGTATCTTCCTGTGGCTCAGTGCACCTGGACTGGCACAAGTCAGTTAAACAGCAAAGAGGCCACCTCCAGGGGAAAAGGGTTGGAGTCTGGCTGGGAGGTCTCTCTGCAGGTTTTTACTTGTCTCTGCTCTCAGGAGGCAAAGGCTGCTCACGCCCTGGAGAGGAGCTGCTGGTTTTACTTTGGAACCAGCCCTCGGGACTGTGGGTACAGCTGAGAACTATGGGTGCCTGCTGAAGAGGATCCCCCTGATTTCCTTCCAGTTTTAGGCCTGAAGAAGTAAAAATGAAAAAATAAACAAAAAGGCCCAACAATGTCACCCATTACTTGTCAAAATTAATCTTCCAAAGCTGAATTTTCTTTACTGGATTTATTCTCTAATTAGTCCCAGTTTTCTCTGCTATCCTACGTTCCCTTCTCTCTATCTCTGCTTTACAGCCAAGTAAGCCATAGCTTTACTGATGAGAACTGCAGACAAATACAAATGGTATTTGCACCTCTGCTATTTGCTAGTCTACTTGCTAAAAATTCAACTTACCTGGGTTTTGGTTTTTTATTTGAACTGCTCTCAAAGGTTGAAGCATCCACCTGTATCTCGTCTTCATCCTGCAGAGCTGCTTCTAGAGCAGCCTGAACTTTGGGAGCGATGGCTGGGCCTTCGTAGTCTCTTGTTGTTCGGCTGGGCATGTCAAGTTCCAGCAACACAATATTCTCTGCCTGAGGAAGTACAGTGGAGTCAAAGGCTGTACAGTTGCATACAAATTGTTTCTTTGCCCTCCAGAAGCCTATTCTGAAGTACTCTATAAATGTATGCAAGACACTGTAAAAATGTACGTCCCACAGAAGAACTAACAATCCTCTGAAATCCCCATTCCTCTGATCAGAAAGGTGAACACATGAGGGTCGGAACCACAGCTGGGCTTACCCTGTACCGAGCCTCTGGACGGATCATCATGGACGTCCTGGCGTGCTGGCTCAGTGGCCTTTTGTACCCTACAGCAGACACTGGTCTTTTCATCATTTGCTGGTTACTAGAAAAACACAGATATTCAGTCTATTATACACCAAAAATCAAGGCTCTTCTTGAAGTTTATGAGCTAAAACATTTGGAAATGTTTCAAGAGAGCAGAAACTACCTAGACTGCATTTCCAGGAACAGCTCAGCTCCCTCTACCGTCAGAGACAATAAGATAAGATTGTTATCCCTTGTCATCTGCATCTGTTCCCTGCACAAAATGGGGGATTTCTGCACAGTTCTTATCGTACAGACCACAGATGCACTCAGTTGCCCCCTTTGATGTTAATTAAAAGTTAAAAAGCACACTCACTCCAGCCGGGTTATGGGATGCAGTTTCCACTGGTCTTCCTCTTCATCAAAGAACGACCTGTTCATGATCTTATTCTTTTCTTCCAAAGGAATAAAGTTTTCAATGATCAGGTGCCTAGATACAACCACAAAGATGGGAAATACACAAGAAACACAATTAGCTGATAACTCTCTTCACTGCTCCTCTCCCAATGACTTAATACGGCCCCAGAAGAGGGAGGAACGTTTCTCATGTTTGTATCTTGTCCCACGGGCACGTGAATTCAATCCCTCCTTTCACTCCCCACCCAAAGAAATCATCTCAGTGACAGTTCCTGGCAGGCAATGAAGCGAAGGGACTTACTTTAGCTTTAGTTCCCTGGTAAGCTCATTCTGGGTCTGCTCCAGCTCCTGGCGCTCCTTGATGTGCTCTTCTTGGAGGTCATGGATCTCTGCCTTCACAGCTTGCAGCTTGGAAAACAACTGGAACGGACCGCGACAGCCAAAATCATAACGTGCCAGCGCTCCTCTCAGCTTCACACACAAGTTGCTTACATTTCTAACCCACGAGGCATGGAGCCATTTTCTTTTTACCTTTTTCAGCTTTTTGGTCTTGATGTCCACTTCTTGCTGAAGAGAACTATAGGTCTCCTTCAGCTCCAGCGTTTCCTCATCCCGACTCTCCATCTGTTGCTGGATTTCTCGCTCCCGACGTTTCTGAGGAATGTGATGTACAATATCAGAGACCACCGTTACATTGCCACCTCCGGGCTGACAACCATGAGTCCAACACTCAGGATGTTTTTACTTCCCTGGGTTCCAGGGCTTTTGCTTTAGCTTCTAATTCTTCCTATCTCTTGCCTTAGAAATACCAGAAGCATTAGCTCTTCTTTGTCTTTATTTTGCTGAAGGGTCTATTGGAATCAGACAGTGTGAATAAGTGCTCAAACTTCAATTAAAGTCATTAAATGTTGCTTTTAAGTTCTTTTTTTTAAAATCAATTCATACTAGTCATCGCATTTAAAGAATCACCAACAGAAAATAAACTTTTATCACGTCATGAACACCCCTTCCCTAGGCTGAACTGTAGCTATCTGAGGCCTTCCAGTTATTTCTTCATTTACATAGGTAGGATATAAAAGCTATTATAAACCTTCTCTACGTATTTCACACAATAACAAATAGGACACAAGCCCTTGCCCCTTCTTTTGAGATTAATGATTGCCATTAAACCAGTTTCAGGGTTACCCGTGTGCACACTTTCTTACCTTTCCTCCTGATACAACGGTTTATAAAAGTCCTACAGCCAGGTTTTTTGTACAAAATAGCAAACGTTCTTGCTGGTACCTGTTCTGCAATCTCCTGTCGTTTCTGTTCCAGGATTTTCTGCTGTTCGTTTGTGTGATCCACGATATTTTTCCCTCCCACCAGCAGCTTGCTTTCCATTGCCTGAAAGAAAAACACCAGGTCGTATGCTTTTCCCTCAGAGCTCGGCTAACAAGTCTTATCCACAGAATCTAACTTTCCCTTGTACCCATACAGCTTCTTCATGTGGTACCTCCCTTACTGCACATTCTCTGTGAAGTCAGCTGCTATGAGAATTGCTATCTCTAAAAATCCCTGTAAAACCATGGGATAAATGAAACCGTACCCTGCTTAGAGCTACACACTGCTGCAACGAGGCCCATCGGAGGAACTGAAGTGCACATCTCATGTAAAAACCTTGTTGATGGTCTGTTGCACAATGAAGCGTTTTTGGTTTTACAGCTTGCGATAAGATGCATCGTCACATTTTATCGTGCTGATTGCTGAAGTTTCTATAAGATTAAGATTTTAAAGTCTTCTGATCTAAACACAAATCACTATTCTGGAAACTTCTTTTGAAATGTTTTTCCAAACCAGGAAAGCTGCTGTTCTCCCCATAGCCTAAATAAATTGCTTTTAAGAAGTATGAAAGTACAGCAAGGAAGAACTCTACCTTGATTTTAGCACTCAACATTTCTGTCGCTTCCTTCTCTCGCCTCAAGTCCTCCATTTTCTTCTCCTTCTCTTTCAGCAGCCTCATCTTTTCTTCCGCTACCAAGCTGTGATCCTCAACAATAGCTTTCTTTTCAATCTCCAGCTTTTCTTGTTGCTCCCTCCAGTAGTCGTCTTTGTCATCTCCTTCATCCTCACCCTCTTCAGTATCCTCCTCTTCTTCCCCACCCTCTCTCCTCCTCTCCCTCCTCTTCCTTTTGCCAACAGACCGCTTTTCCAGCTGTGCCTTGAGCCGAGCGATTTCCTCCTGGAATTCGCGTAGCAGAGCGTCCTTAGGATCCTCATTCACTCGTGGCTTGTTCTTGATGTTCTTGGCACGATTGGCATACCTCAGGGTGGTAAGAGTCTCCTCTACGTTGTAAGAGGCAGGGCCTATATTGGCCACCATCACGGTCTTGGCATTGCCCCCTAATGAGTCTTGAAGTAACCTCGTTAGCTTTGAGTCCCGGTAGGGAATGTGTGTGCTTTTGCCATCTACTAGGGCGGATATAACGTTGCCCAAAGCCGACAGAGAGAGGTTGATTTTCGTAGCTTCCTTTAGCCTTTCCCCCTGTGCTCCAGTCTTAGCTTGGCGCTCGCTGCCTGCAAGGTCCACCAGGTTGAGTTTCCCTACCCGGATGTGATTCTCTCCATCCAGTCCCAGCTCGCTGCATTCAATAGTGATCACAAAAATGGCATGAGAGCGAGAGCTGTGTTCATTCATGTTGGTGGCACCAACGGAGCGGTTTTGGTTTCCCACGTTCATGACATGCTCTATCTCTTTGACGCTTTTGGTAACGAAGGAAGACAAATCCTTAACGTACACACCTGTGTCTGGCCTCTCTTTTAACTCCAGCCGTTTGGACTGATCCTTTGATAACAAGTCTCTGATTTCCTCTTGGTATATTTCCAGGTAAGAAGCTCTAACTAGGTATTGCTGATTTTGAGATCTAGAGATATGGGTGAAGATGTGATCAAACGAATTGGGGATGACCCCCCTTTTCTCAGGATCACCACGCACCCCCTCCATCGTGTAAGTTTTCCCTGTTCCAGTCTGCCCATAAGCAAAGATCGTCCCATTGAAACCCTGCAGAACAGAGTCCACAAGAGGCCTGAAGGTCTCATCATAGAGTTCAACCTGTTTGGAATTCCAGTCGTACACAGCATCAAAGGTGAATGTTTTAGGCAGTTCATGAGATGTTCCCCGCGGATTCTTCACTGAGACCTGCCCTAATTTGACATCCACGTTAACGACTTTCTCATACGACGCTGCTTTCTCTTTGCTGTTCATTGGCCGGCACCGTACCACCACCCGAACAGACTCCGAGCTCTTTAACTTAGACATGGCAGCAGGTCTGTGCCTGGCGTGATCTGACCGACGGATGATCCAGCGCTAGAAACCTGGAACAGAAACAGCAGGCACACACCAAGGCAGTTTCCTGCAGATGACAGTTTTGCTCATAGTCAAAGATTCAACCCATCTATTCAAGCAGAATTTTGCAGTCATTATGTTTTGAGGGATTTTGAAGAATAAAAATTACATCCAACATAAAAACCTTAAAAAGGCCTGAGCTGAGACGTTACCGTTTGGCCAACGCCTGTCCAGCAATCCGTATCAGTTATACAGACCCTGCTGATTTCACAAATCTTCATTAAATAACACCTTTGCAGTTGGTAGAGATCCCTGGCCTTTAAAAATAATCATAATGATTTTTAAATTATTTCTTAGAATCGTGTAAAGCTTTGCCTTTGCTTTTGATTTTGCTTTTTTTCAAAAGCTTTTGACTCCCTTTGTAGTTTTGCTTTTTGGTTTGACCTGCCCTGTGCACGCTGCCCGGCGCGCAGCTCGCAGGCTCTGCGGCCGGGGGCTTTGAGGTGCCTCACCCACCCACCACGATGTACATGTGGTGTCTTCAGAGTGACCTCTGCTTAATCTCCCAGGCATTGATGGAAACTTCTCATTTTTAGGAGACCTTTGTACCACAGTCTCCTCCCATGAAGCGATGGGATGCACCGTCAGGGCCATCCTGCCACAACAGGCTGAAAGCCTGTCCCTGTTCTCATCCTTAGTGACAGCAGTGCCCTGGAATGCCACCCAGAAGCTGCTGTCTGCATTAAAACTTCTGAAGTCACCTTCTAGAAGCCTCCTCACAGCTAACAGATGTTTAAATGGGTTGCAGCAGTTACAAGGACTCAAGATAAACCCACTAAATTTTGTCCATTTCCAGGCATCCCATGCCCTGAATATCCTGTTTCCACACCAGGGAAAACTGATGTTACCTTTACTCTCTGTCACCAATAAAGTGACAGAAAATAATTGTCACACAGAAGTTTTCGCCCAGCCCTGCAATCAAGCTGGCTACAAAGCAAATCATCAAGGCAGCAAATGAAGGGCAGTCATCACTCCTGCAAATACTGTCAGGCAAACCTGCAAGGTGAGTGCATCCCCGCGGGGAGCTGGACTCCAGCACTGCTGGCAGCGACGACAACAGCTCCCAGCACTCGACCCTGGCACGGTGAGCCCAGCCCTGCTGGCAGCGGCACGGGGCATGGGGGGGTCTCAGCCCCCAGCCAAGGGCTCATCTGCCTCCCACTTCCCTTCCAGACCTCCTGGTCAATGTCCATCTTGCATTTGGGTTTGTTGCATGATTATTAGTGTGCACAAAACAGAAGCAGCACTGCCCACTTGCACGCAGCAGAGAGCAGAGGGGAAAGCTGTAAAGCTGGAATCATTACACTCTGCCTCGCCTAATGCTCAGGCAGCCGGGGGACATCAGGGTGTAAAGTGGACACCTGCCAGGATTTGCCCTCCTCAGGCTTCTGGAGGCGAGCTTAGGCTCCTTTCACATCACTTATCAACATCTCATGAAGCACCCAGTCCTTCGAGCACGGCCCCTCCTCTCCCTAACGCGACTGCGAAAGGAGCTGCAGACCCACGAGCGCTCTCCAGACAGCCCTCACCTGTCTGCCCTCAACCGAAACAGAGGACAGCCACACGTGCCTGAGAGACGCCAAGCACAACTACTCCCACCGATCTATGCTACAGTTTTCCTTCTGCCCATACACATCTACTGGGATTTTCCACAAAAGCTGTCTCTGCCCGAGGGCCGAACACCACACTCTGCTCCGCTGCACCGGGGCTGCCGGGGTTCCGAGGCCGAGCAGCAGCGTGCACCCACGGTGCAGGAACAGCCCACAGCTCCGAGCTGTCAGGACCCGGGGCTGCAGGGAGGAAGGCACGCACTGCTGCACTCCCCAGCCCTTGGCACAAGGAGCTGCCATTTAAAACACAGCAGAAAGGCAGTGTTACCTCTAACGCAACAGCCTTACAGCGAAGATCTCAGCAGCACAGCTTCTGAACTGCACTGCCGTTTCTTACAAGATTTTTTTTTCCAGTATCTTTCTCCCAGCTGGATCTGCAGCAGCCCATGGGTTTTGTCTAACTCTTTTTTGACTCAGTAACCACACGTCTCCGGGGAGCTTCTCAAATTAGGCGACAGAGAACTTAATGAGCAGAGCTAGAGGAACGAAGGAGGGAGCAGAGCATTTCCATCTCGATGGCCAGAGCGGATCTGCACTACAAAGAACAGCACGAGAGGAACAAGTCAACACATTCAAGAATTGCACGGAAACCCCCCCACGACCCTCAGAGCTCCCTCACTGCTGGGCAGGGAATCGCCCTGCTCCCTTGGTATTCCCATGAAGGCACCCAGCAGCTACCAGCAGGAACACCAGGGACGTGCCTTGCACCCCTGGGCAGCCAGCCAGGAGCACCCTGCAGCCTGCACGCTGGACTGGAGCTGCCCTGGGAGCTCCGGATGGAAACTGAATAAAAACATTTCCCTCCTCACTGACAACTCCAAATAAAGACGACCTCATTTTCTGGCCCACGAGGAATACAGAGACAGAATATGTGAAATGGGGACAAGCCTTGCAGAAGCAAAAGAAGTCCCTCTACTCATCCTGGGGAATGGCACATACAAACAGAGACTTCTCCCTCCCTGCCCACCTGAGCCACTCCTGTAGCTCCAGCTCACAAAACACACGGTGCACCACGTCGCTGCTGTATGGTGAAGGCACCCAACAGCAAACACCCCAGTTAGGCACTAGCTCTGACAAGAGGAGCCTGGACTTCTTTTATCCAACTCATACCCAAAACATAACGGTGATGGGAAGGGCCCATGAGCCCAGCGACACCCCCCTTGAAGGTGGGCCCCAGATGAGCACGGCGGGCAGCAAAGCAGGCATTTCAGTTAGAAACATCCAATCAGGAAGGCTGGAGAAGCCCTCTCAGATCCCCCAGCCCAACCCCAGCCCACCCAGTGGTTCCTGGACACCTCCAGGGACGGTGACCCCCCCTCCCCCAGCCGTGCCGGTGCCTCTCCACTCCCTGGGAGAAGAAACGTTTCCTAACATCCGACCTTTGGGGGCTGGACAATGCTCTCCAGAGGTCTTTCCAACCCTGGTGATTCTCTGATTTTCCACAGGAGCAGATCACGCCTGAGGGACGCTGCCTCGGCCCGGCAGTGCCTAACGTCAGACCCGCACGCAGCAGGAGGTGACAGCACGGTGGCAGGGAGGTGACAGCGTGGTGGCAGGGAGGTGACAGCCCATCGGGCCGTGCTGGGGCAGCACTGCCAGGGGCACACAGCACCATGGGCCACCCGCAGCCGCCCCCCATCACAGCTCAGACCTGCACACCTGCTCAGCAGGACCCTGGGGTGCGGTGCCCCAATTCTCCCCTCGAACCCCAGCGTGTGCCCCCGGTGCCCCCTGAACCTCACGGCTCACATCTCCCCCATCCCTGCCCGCGTCCCGGCGCGGTCGCTTTTGTCTTTCGCCCCTTCCTCTGCACCCCCCGACCCCGGGGTGAGGGCACCGGGGCCAACCTGGGCCGCTCCGGCGCCACGGCCGGGGCCGGGCCCGTGCCCGCTGCGCGCCCCTCACCGCCGGGAGCGGCCCCCACCGGGACGGCAGCACCGGGCCGGGGCCACCCCAGCCCCTGGGGNGCTTCCGGAGCGCGGCCGGGACAAAGGCGGAGCGGGGCCGGGGGGGTCCCCTCCCGCAGCCCCCGGAGGAGGGGGAGCAGGGGCGGCCCCAGCCGCTGCAGAAAGGAATTCAGTGCCACGTGAGTGAGTACAAAACGGAGCTTTTATTATTAAAAAAATACATTATTTTAAAAAATAATTCCTAGCCCGATGATATCGGGGTTCCCAAGGATACCTGGAGCCCTGCCGGGCTCTGTGACAGGCGAGGCGGCCCTGATGGCACCATCTGAGAGCGCTACGTGTTGGAATACTGATGAGCACAGCATGCAGATTGCCCCCGCCATCTCTGGAAGCACCAAGCGAGGAACAGCACCTCTGTGCCACCGCCCCTCGGGGCGCCTTCTCCTGGAGCCCTGTCCAATTCTGCTTGGGCCACCGAGCCCTGGAACCCCTCAGAGCTCCGGGATGTTTCCAGGGGGGCAGTGGCAGACAAATACAACCACAATCCCCAAAGACATTCAGTTAAACCCAAGGCAATGCCCAGAGAGAGCATTAGCATTGCTCAGGCTGCAGGAGAGGCAGCCAGCCCCAGCACCGCAGCTTCACCTGAGTGGCATCTTTAGAAAGTAAACTAAGTTCTGTGTTCAGTATTTGGAAAAAAAATAAAGTAAAAATCACAGGAGTAAGAACAGACATTGGCCCAGCTGAGACTCACAACATCAGCACCAGCGGACACCAGCACTCAGCTGTACTGGGCCAAACCAAATGTGTTTCCTTGTTGCTGTTTCCGCATTAGCTACCGCACCCCAGTTAGTGTGCTGGGAACAGACCCCCCAGACAGGGGCTCTGTTGTCAGAGGGATTATTTCTACAAAGTACAAAAATAAAACGAAACCCCCAAAACCTCTAACAAAGACCTAGGGAAGACTGAACCCACATTACAGCTACTTTAGATGTCCTAACTCAAAAAGTTACGCATCTATCACAGACCTGCACCATACACCAACAGCTACAAACCCCTACATCCAGCTCTTGCCTGGCTACGAAACATTCCCCATCCCTGTCCTCCAGCTCAATACAAGGACTGGCTGGAAAACAAGGCACCAAGGTGACGTGGGTCCAGGAAGGCACTGGTACTCGATGAAAACCAGACCTGGTAATTTGCAGTCCTAAGCTTTATCTTGCACTCCTGTTCAGGGACCACGGTACTCCTGACCATACTTTGCACTTGAAAGGAACTCGTGGTCAGTTTTGGACAGTAAAAAGCTTAACGACATCTCCAGATAAAATCACTAATGGGGGTAAAAAAGGAGAGGAAATCTGAGCAGCTTCTTCATAATTGTTGGCAAACCCCCAAAAACGAGGATGGAGAGCTGTATAAACTACATCTTAAAAACTATATATAGTTTACAGTTTCCTATAAACTACATGATCTTACATTTCTGCCTGGCATCACAAAGAAGTGAAGTCAGACAGAAGAGCGACTGTGAGCAGCATCCAAGGGATGGAACCAGGTCTGCCACAGCTGGGCAGCACGCACTGCACGCAGACTTGTGTGGTCCCTCAGCAAGGTGCCAAGCTCAGAGCTCTGAGAACTATTGAGCCTGTTCCTCTTTTGGTCAGAATTCATCCCGTAACCTCGGGGGGTGGTCCATGCCAAAGAACGAAGAGGGTTTTCCATGCACGTCGCGCTCTCTTTTCACAAAGGCAGTGAACGAAGAGACACAGTTCCCAATGAAATGATCGGACTGGCCGAGAACGTACAAGTCGATCTGAGCCACCTCTGGCTGCAAGCTTACAACCTTGATCTGTAGAGAAAACAAAAGAAAGTAAATGAATCCAGACATCTATTACTACAACTCAAATGTCTTGGCATAATACTAGAAATGGGAATATGCAATAAAAAGAGCAGATTCTGCCCTAAGTTGCCCTGCAACTCGTCTATTAGCAGAAAAAGATCGAATCGTTTTTCAAAAAAATCACTTAAACATGGCTTATCACATCTTGCATTTCTCCCTTGTGATTTACAGAATTCAAACAGAGTCCAGCAAGCATCCAGCCTGTAAGAAGATGGGCTGAGGGGCTCGGAGGGGTCTGTCATTGGTGCCCATTTCAGTACAAGGTTCCAAATGCTTCAGGACACTTTGCCCCTCAGTACCTGAAAGGAAAGCCAGCATGCCGACCTCTGCTCAATCTATTCACACACTCACCAGGCAGCCTGAATTGAACTTCAACAACAGGTCACCTTGATACCTCCCACTATCTGCTGAAATTAACCCCCATTTCCCTGGGGATCTATTACACAACAGTGCCTGCTGTCTGTGGGAGCAACACGCCAGAACCTGAGGACAGCTGTTAGCAGAGCACTGCTGCTGGAAGAGGTTTCTGGAAGATTTACCTTTCCTTGGAAGAACTGCTGTATTTCCTTCGTGTAGGGCTCAGAATCGGTAGCAATATAAACAGATTTGGCTTCTGTCTTTTTCACCCAGAGCTTGAGAGCACGTTTAATCTCTTTGAGGTCTGGCAGGCACATGTCCATGGTAAGGGGCACAGCAGTGCTTCGGTCATAGCCCACACACTGAGGAGAAGCCATGAAGTGAGAGCCGGCCGTGCCATCCTTTAACATGTTACAGGCATTTTTCTGTTGGGAGAAGAGAAAACATGTTTGAATGAAAACAGCGTAAGAAAACACTACCAAGCCCCCCACCTCTGCCAGCAGCATTACAGTCTGTCTGAAGGAGGAATCCCAACGTTTCCAGCACTCAAACAGTGAGCTATGGAATGTAAGCATGGTTCACAGCCATCCACAGCAATGACATGGGCTGCAGCAACAAGCCTTACACAGGAGCCATACCCAATCCGAGCCGATCCTCAGGTGAATTCCTACGTAGGGCCTAACCAGCAGGGAATGAATGTAGGCTTCTCCTTTCTTCACCATTTCCTCAGACCACACGATGTACTTATGGAGGGGTCGGTGCTCCTCTAAGACTGGAAACTGGGCTGGAGCTCCAGGTAAAGCAAGTACAGGGTGCTCAGATGGTGGAAACCTAAAGGAAAAGAAAGGAATACAACAATTTTGCATGCATAATCTTGCACAAAGACTACTGTACCTGAGTTTTGTGAAGGTTAGAATGGAAACTATGCATATCCTGAAAAATACAGCATCTTTTGCTTCAAATTCACATAAGATGAATCCTAACCATTTTGTCACCGGATCAGAACACTGAAACAAAACTCCAGTACCATGTTTTACCTCACACCTGGTAACAAGTGAAGTACTACTTGGCAGACAAAAGGATAAGAATCTGAAACATGTAGCAATGGATTACCTAGCAATGACAGCTTATGTTTCTGCCCCAGGGTACAGCAGTTCTGCCACCCAAACACTGACACAATTAATGTCACTCCTGGCTCTGTAAACATGAGGTAACCAGCAAAACACAGTTCACAACCAGCACGGCTCAGAAATCCATCAGCCCAACAGAGTTCATACTAAATGCCCATGGGAAGAGCCTGCTTGGTGAGTACTTCAGGGAAAAAAGCATTCAGGTTTTTAATTACATTGCTAAGCAACCACTTCAGTCTCCCTCACAAATGATGAAGGCTCTACAGAGTAATTAGAACTTTTCCTGAGTTACTGGAAACGCTCACGCTTCTCCAGCCTCTTTTGCTACCTTTGGATCCAGTGGTCCTTGTACGCAGGGCTGAAGGAGATTCCCTTGAAGAGCTCAGACTTATCAAAATCCACTTTGAACTGATCCCAGAACGGACCAAATGGATTTCCATCCTGCAAAGGGGAGAGAAGCGTTCACTCAGCACACACAGGGCCCGAGAGACAGATCTAACAAAATCCTGGGCTGCAAAGCCAGAGTTCCTCTGTTATGGGAAGACTGAATACAGCACTTTGTGTACCCGCACCAGCTCCACAGGAAGGAGAGGGTGAAACATTAAATAAAGTTAACTGAGCAGTAATGCAAAAGCTGCTTTAAAAGAGCAAGAACGTCACAGCATGCAAACTTCCTTTTAAAAGCGGTTGCTCTACAGCTGGTTGGACAAGTACACGACAAGAGGGGACAGGCGAGGAGCAGAAGAGAAGCTTTTTCGTTCCAAATTTGTTTTCCTTACAGTCACAATCAGCTCAGAAGCGGCACAACTCACTCACACAAACACTCCTCCCAACCCCCACGCACCTGCTGACAAAGGAGGGCAGGAAGGCACACCAAGACACGCAGATAAGCAGAGAAAGGAACATGCACAGGGCGATTTGGGGCCGAATGAATGGGACCCGTGGGACGGGAGCAGCAGAGCTCACCTTCATGGGACAGGTGCTCCTGTCGGGGCTCCTCTGTGCGGCCGCCTCGAAGCAGTAGGCCACCCTCCTGCCGGGCGGCCAGTGCTGCGGCGCCAGCTGCTCCATGAACTGCTCCAGGCTGAGCACGCGGTGGTACTGCCGCAGGG
The DNA here is from genome assembly GCA_013396635.1 of Penelope pileata. Taxonomy (NCBI): domain Eukaryota; kingdom Metazoa; phylum Chordata; class Aves; order Galliformes; family Cracidae; genus Penelope; species Penelope pileata. Next base: position 81,713 of record WBMW01003851.1, read on the forward strand.
GCTCCAGCCTGAAGTACTCCTCGTAGGGAACGTGCAGCTGCGGGGGCACGGACGGCTGCACCCGGGCACCTGCGGACCCCCCGCCCTCCTCCCCGCACCCCCAGGCCCCGGCTCTGCCCCCCGCCTCCCCCTTCCCGGCTCACGTTG
>WBMW01003851.1:82360-120590 GCA_013396635.1 Penelope pileata
CTCGGAGGGGCTGCGAGTGGGGAAAGCACCGTGCGGGGCTGCGGGGGACTGAGAGGGAGATGGAGCGGCTTCGAACGGAGCTTCAGATGTGCTGCAAAGGGCGTCCGCGGGGCACAGGGGTGCTGGGCTCGGAGCGGGGCTGGTGCTGAGCAGCACTTGGGGGAGCCCCGGAGGCGCTCGCTGCGAGAGAGAAAGCGGTGTGGGCACATGGCACGGCGCCGCGCGCGGGGTGTGCGCAGGCAGGCTGTGCCCGGGGCAGGGCCCGCTCCTGGGGGGGAGGAAGGGGGCTCACACCTGGGTGCGGCGGTGGCACAGCCGGTGCTGAGGTGCTGCAGCCACTGTGGGGCCGCTGCTTTGCTTTGAATAAAAACGATGTTGGAAAATGGCAGAGGATGCAGGAAAGCCACGCTGAGGGTTTGAGGGCTGCGAGCGGTGCCACGCACTTGGGGGTCGGGGCAGAGCGATCCGAAGGGCGGTGGGGGTGGTTCCGCTGTGCTGTGCGGGGGCTGTGCTGCCAGGAGCGGTGTCACAGGGCCGGGCCCTGTCCCCAGCAGTGTCAGCTGCCCTGAGCTCCCCCCAGGGCTGCAGCTCTCTGCCCTCTGCCTGAACAGAAGCCTGGACAGCTTGCAGTAGCGTAGCAGACCTGTGCAGCAGTGCTGTGAATAACTGAGCCACCCTTTGAGGTGTAACCACTGGAAAAAACTGTCAAAGCAGGCGAGGGACTCTGTGCCAGGGACTTTATGCGAAGTTTGGGAGTTTTTCTCTACAATCTGCTCCGACATATCTCATACATAGCACATGGTGCTTCAGCTTATATGATCTCTTGTAGCTTTAATTTACACAAACCTGATACATGTAGCAATGAAATATTTCACCTAAGCTGGCAGCCAGGGGTGTGCAGCCCTGGGTGGATGTGTTTTTTCGAGCTCAGTGTTCGCTATGACAACCTCTCAACTTCTGTAGAGCTGAAGTAGAGGGAGATCCAGCTGGTGATGGGAGTTGTCTGTACCCATCCTGCCAGAGATTTCTGGAGCTGCATAGGCTAGGAGTAATTTTCAAGGACTAGAGTAGAACTTTCTTAAGATGAAAAGGTTCCCATGCTGGTACAGCTGCTGTGCCCTGGAGGCTGCTCTGAACAGCTGGAGGTGAAGCGTTCCTGCACAGCCGTGACTTTCTCTGGTGGCTGCAGCATCAGACTCAACAGTGAGCGCGTTGGAAACGTTCTTTGGGGAAATGCCACTAAGAAAACTGAATGGACTCATTTTGAACATAACCACAGATCGTGCAGAGCATTCTAGCCAGGTGTGGGCTGTGCTGTTAACATTCCAAAATCTGTCACTGTGCTCATGCTGTTACTGTTAGATGAACCAAGTGTCTGTAGAGTTCACTGATGCTGTGCAAGACCCTCATCTTGCTTTTTCCCTTTCTCATTCCGCATCTGTCGGTGTCCTGTGATGTGCCTTTAGAATTAGAAACAGACTCAAATAGGTAGAGTCCTTTTTCTTGCTAGAACCTTGCAATTTTGAAGGAAGGTTCATGAAATTCTATGGTGATCAGTTGCAGAGATTGTTGTGTCTTAACTCATTTGTATTTGGGTTTCTGCTCTGAAGGTGATAGTTCGTGTGCCTTACTATCAAAGTCAGCAAAATTCCAATTTTGTCTTCATTCAGGTAGCTCTGAAAGCAGCACAGATGGCTGAGCTTGTTCAGAGGGAAAGAAGCAAATACCTGGAGAAAGTGGCAGAGGCTCCTGGAATGTGTGTGCAGCTCTGACGCAGGAGATAGAGAACATTTGTCTTTCTCAGCAGCCATCCCATACAGAGGTGAAATATTCACAGCCTTAGACGTCTACAAAGCAAGACCACGCTGAAGCACAGGATTCCTGCGTCGTGAAGGGTAGGAGCAGCTGTCCCATCACACAGGGTTTTACCAAATGGGCACCTCAGCAATTCTAGTCCTTTTTTTGTTGTGCTCTGCCTGCGTAGATTCAGCCTGCACGAAGCTGAATTCTGTCCCTAACAGAGGTTTCCAAACCTCACACGCAGTGACACATTGTCTTGGAGTCATCCCCTGTCCCGCTGTTTCCCACCCCGAGGGAGCTGCTCCCGGTACCGTGATTGATGGCGTCGCTGCCGTTATTGTTTCAGCTATTTATAACGTTCAGCAGCGCACTCTCTTCATGGGGGTTGGTTAGTTCCCTCGCAGTTGCACATCCTGCCCACAACTGGCATTCAGGCTGATGTGCAGGCAGGAAGTTCCTCCCTCTGAAGCAATCATGGAGTAAGAAAGAGCTTGAGGGTTTGGTGCTATTTTAAGAAGAGTTTCTTAGGCAGCTAAATTCAGTGAAAGAGATCTTTTCTGAGGTTTTTATTCCAGCTACCTGCTTACTGCTAGAGGTGCTGGTGGAACCTTACAGAAATGCAGCGCCCTACCAACAAGACAAACACAACTCAAGCACAACCTGCTAACAGAGAGGCGAATCCAGAACGGCAGAATTTACCCCACGGTAGAAAACAGAAAATACAGTGACTAATCACACCCTCGAGAAGCAGCATCTGCTGCCTTCCTGGAAGAGGTGTGATATTACTGGCAGCAGTAAGTCCTCTCCCACAGCCCTGTTGACCCACGTGTGGCAGTGCAGATGGGTTTGCTAGGAGACAGTCTTACTGGTGCACTGAGCTGGTGGGATGAAAAAAAATAAATACATACCTTAGTTTCTTTGGGAAGCTCTAGAAGGGAATTCCATGTGAGCAAAGAGCAAAAGCAAGGGAGAATAGACTGAAGAACGTGAAAAAAGGGAATGAGAAGAAATCCACAAAAGAGGCTGGGAAAGGTGAGATATTTGGAGGTATGGAGAGACACCCACCTATTTCAGGAAAAAATGCATGCAACAGGTAACACTGGCTGTTAATAGTTGCAAAAACATTATTCAGGGAAGCTTGATGTTGTTCTATTCAGGGAAATGGAAGGGGTTAAGGGAGAAAAGAACCACACACATTCTGGAAATATGAGTTTCCCATGTCAGTAAACATGCAGCATGAGCATCTTCACACGTTTCTAGTGTTTGTTCAATGCTCACCCGTGTTTGTGTGCTCAGGTGGGAGATGCAGTGTCCTAACACCAACTCTTCTGTGATTCCAGATGATGATGTTTTGCTGTTAAAGCATCTTGGTCACAGAAGGTTCCAACTGAAGCTGCACCCAGGCACCGTCACTGCAAGACATCTGCAGGCTCGAGTTCTGCTTGACATGGCCACGTTCTACTAGGCCTGCCATGACGGCATTTTTTCCCAGTGTTCCCAACTGGATTCAAGATGCAAAGCAGGAGGAGGATGAGACAGGCTGGAAATTAGTCCCCAGGCCAAGAGGTGAAGAGACCGAAAGTCAGGGAAAATGCCACTGTGAAATATCAGAGACCGCCTTCACTAATGTGGACAAGCTGAGAACTCACACGCTTTCTCACACTGAGCAGAGACCGTACAACTGCCCTCAGCTGCACTGTGGCAAAGCCTTTGCTTCTAAGTACAAGCTGTATAGGTAGGTAACTGCTGGGCGCCTCTGCAGAGCAATGCTCCCCTACCAGAAGAGAGGGGAAAACCCCTCCATCGTGTTTTTTTGATTGAATTTCTGAGAAGGTGGAGGAGGGGGAATGCCCTTGTTACCTTGCAAAGCAGCTGAGTCCCAGACATTACCATACTTGGCATCTCTTTAAGCACCTTCCAGAGAACCTCAGACAATAGTTTATCCTGAGCTCAAGCTGTTTTCTGTTTTACTAAGGAGGAAATTGAATCAGAAAGTGAAGTTCACAGAGTAAAAAACAAAATGGAAAGAAAGAATAGCATTCACATTTCATAAGCCCTACCTGTGTAACTTTAATCACAAAAGTATTTCTGTGGCATCGTTGCTCCGGCATGAAGTAGAGCTCTCATTTATGTACTGAAATATAAAATAGAATAATTAAAGTTCCACTAGGAACTTGAGGACTAGATGAAGCACGGTGTCAGACAGTATAAGATACCAAGGTAAAATCAGTCCATGTTGGCTGTCAACAGACATTGCCACAGTCTGATGCTTCCTGATGAAATGAAGCCATCTCATCAGGAAAAAAGCATTTCTTGTCATAAACTGCTAAGGTTTTCTTTGTCATTTCCCCCTTTGTTAGCCTCAACAGAAAGAACAGGAACTGAGTAGGCGACTGAAGTATTCGTCTGCAGAGTTGATGCATTCTAGGGAGGACAGGTACTGCTGGGACAGACTCGTTAACTGTTGCTTGAAATGTTGTGCCTCTGTGCCTGGGGAGCCACTGCTGCCCCGGCTGCCAGCTCAGCATGGGTTAGCAGTGTTAAAATGCCACCTGGGATTTGTGTGGCAGAAAGCACAGAACGCATGGAACATTTTGCAAACATAGCATGAGCATGGTAGGGGTGGGACACTAGTCTAAACTTTCCTGCTTTTCTCCCAAAAGGCATATGGCCACTCACTCTGCTCAGAAGCCTCATCAGTGTATGTACTGTGAGAAGATGTTTCACCGCAAGGATCACCTTCGCAACCACCTCCAGACCCACGACCCCAACAAGGAGGCCCTCCACTGTCCTGAGTGTGGCAAGAACTACAACACAAAGCTTGGCTTCAGGCGACATCTGGCCATGCACGCCGCTGCCAGCGGGGATCTCAGCTGCAAGGTATGCCTCCAGACATTTGAAAGTACCCAGGTCCTGCTGGAGCACCTCAAAGCTCATTCTAGACGGGCTTCTGGGGGAGCGAAGGAGAAGAAGCATCCGTGTGACCACTGCGACAGGCGCTTCTACACCCGGAAAGACGTGCGGAGACACCTGGTAGTGCACACGGGGCGGAAGGACTTCCTGTGCCAGTACTGTGCTCAGAGGTTTGGGAGGAAGGATCATCTGACCAGGCACATGAAGAAAAGCCACTCCCAGGAACTGCTGAAGATTAAGACAGAGCCAGTTGACATGCTGGGTCTTCTGAGCTGCAGCTCGTCTGTAGCGGTGAAAGAAGAGCTGAGTCCCGTCCTGTGCATGGCATCCAGAGACATGATAGGTGGTAAGAGCTTCCCTGGCATGTTGCCTGTGGGCATGTACAGTACGCATCTCCAAACCATGCCAAGCTCAGGGATGCCCCATTCTTTGGTTCCCAATTCTCTTCCAATGGGAATGAGTTACCCTCTGGAGTCATCTTCTCCCATCTCCTCCCCACCGCAACCTCCTCCAAAGTATCAGCTTGGATCTACCTCATATTTGCCTGAGAAACTACCCAAAGTAGAGGTGGACAGCTTTTTGTCAGACTTCCCTGGCAGCCTGTCTCTCTCATCTGGCGAGCCTCAGTCCTCTTCGCCTCAGCCCCCCCCTCTGGATGAGGCTTTGCTTTCCAAGAGCCCTGCTAACCTTTCAGAGGCTCTCTGTGCTGCTAACATGGACTTTTCTCATCTTCTTGGCTTCCTCCCCCTAAATCTTCCTCCTTGCAATCCACCTGTATCTTCAGGGGGATTGGTCATGGGCTACTCACAGGGGGAGACGCAGCCACTGCTTACCACTTTGCAACATCAACCTCAAGAATCTCCCGGAGCTGGGGCCTCGCTGAACTTTGGGCCCCTTCATTCGTTGCCCCCTGTCTTCACCTCAAGCTTGAGCACAACCACGCTGCCACGTTTCCACCAGGCATTCCAATAAGCTGAAAATAGCACTGGAGAACAGATCTTTCAGTCACCCTTTCGTGGAGAGCCTTATAAACGCACAACTCTTACTTCCCTTTGGGGTGTGAAAGCTTTGCAAAGCTGTTCCAGACAGGAGGTTTCTGATCTCTGGCGGGAGCACTTGTAGACTGGAGCAGCAGATACCCCCGTGCCAGTCTCAGTCCTGTACAGCAAAAAGTTTTCAGCTAATAGACTGGATATATTTTATCTAATTTTTAAATCTGTGAATCAGGAGCCACACTTAGCACTGACCTTCCCTGAGATCCTGGAGCTGTGTTCCTCTTTGGGAAGGGGCTGTCCCTGAGAAGGAGTTGAGACTCTTTCGTCTTGGGCTAAACGTTTGAAGAGTCCAGCTTCCATTTCATGGTATCACACTGCTATTCTGGCAAAACAGCCGACACCTTCACATGGAGAAGGAGAAGTCAGGATACCCGCTCTGTATGAAGCCAACGGGGAAGGGGCTGTCCTCCCCCACTACCTCTCATCCTACACCTGATCCAGCTTACTCCACCGAACACGGCTTACTCCACATCAGTGTTAAGCACCAGACCGTTTACATGGAGAATTCAGACACGTCACCTCACTCTGCGTTGCGGAGCCGTTAGGTTAAACCCGTTACAGTGAACATTGTTTACACAGCGCAAATCTGTTTCCACCATGACAAAAATAGGAGGCACCAGAGTACACTGCCTTTACACCTGGTGTAGCTAGAACACTGTTTACACGATGAAGTCAGGTTGCACTGATTTCCCTTCACTTATCGCGTTCTTCCCCCATGGGGAAATACACTGCTTTTTGGACCACTTCAGCCTCTGCCAAGGCAGGCAGCAGCTTCCTGCGTGTTTTCTCTGACTATCCACGTGTCAAGGGGATGGAGCAGCTTGCAGAACTTAGCTTGTTTTTGTGGTGTATGGATAGAGCCCTTTTATCTATCTTCCACGGGCAAACAGATTGTGCATCTGTTCTGGAAACCAAAGCGTGAGGAAGGGCTGGGGTGGGAGGTAGGGGCCAGCAGCCCTGGGGATTGTCCGACCAGGCAGGGCTGAGACAAGCCTTGAGGCCCTGCTCCGTAGGTTCCCTTGAGATGAGGAACAGAGTATGAGTTTGTAGTGTTTGCTTTGTTTTGTTTTATAAACCACGACCCTTCGGTGAGGTCAGGACCCTTTTGGCTTATCCATAAAGCAATCTCAAGAGAGATTTTTTTTTTTGAAATCTCTGTCCTGGGGTAACAACATCCAGGAACTGGGAGGAAAAATTGGTCCCAGCTTCATTTACGCTCTGTCAGTGTATCTGAAGCATTTTTCCCAACACTAAGTTCTACCAAACGCTGAGAGTTCAGGCCTGCATCACCCTTTTGCTCAGGGTTTGGTCCCGCTGGCCGTTTTGTTCCCTCCCCCTCGAGCCTTGCCTCCTGAGCTCAGGTCCTGCCTCCCCTGCTCCCTGCCCTTCCTCCCAGATCCTTCCCCGGGCTGCCTGCGGGCAGGAGGGCTGCCCAGCCACGGGGCAGCGAGCTGCCATGTGGCATTTGTGTGGCCCTCTGCTCTCGTTTCTCCGGGCACTGCTGGTGAAGGAAGTCCCGTGTGGAGGTCCTGCCTGGACGTCAGTGCGTGCTCGTGGTGATAGACAGATCTTCATACCTCAGCGTGCAGGAACCACTATAGGCCACCATAACCCAGGAAATTGTCCATTTTGTTCTCTGTATATCTAGGAAGTGCAGAATCTACCTCTACTCTGTTATCTCAGCTCCTTCCTTGAAGCCAGGCCCTGTCCTTGCCCCCCTCCCAGAGCTCTCACCTTCTGCTGGGCCGCCGACCCCGCAGTGTGCCGCTGGCCATGCCCCGTGCCTATGGGCTCGTCCCCTTCCGTTTTACTCAAGAATTTTATTTTTAATTTAGTTTAGTGATTCCTCCCAGAATGACTGTTTAGTGATCCGTTGATTCTCCAGGACATAGATGAGATGTTTTAGGTTAGCCAGCAATGCTGCAAATAAGACTTTTGTATCAAAATGTAATATAAGATTTATTTACCTCGGCGCTATCCTGTGGCAATGATCTCCCCGAGCAAAATGCAGTTCTTCCTCTGCTCCACTGCAGAATGTGGCCTTGCAAAGTTCAATGAGTGCCTTCTTCTCTGACACAGAAAAGGTAAACGGGGTCTCAGCCGTCTCCTGTTTGCCATCACTGAATACCTCAGTCCCATCCGTTGCTTTTCTCTGCGAATTAAAGAGTTCCACAATGATGTTGTCGATTATATGCAAGCCTTACCCCTGTCTTCGGTTGAGAGTTTTTTAAGAGAAATAAATGGTCAGAACTGATCACTTCCTGCGAGGGCTGTCACGTTTCTGCGATGCCGTGCACACCCCCTCCCCTCCCCTCCCCTGCAGCGTTTTGCTTTTTGCCTGCGCTGTGCTCGGAGCAGGTGTCAGCACTGGAACTCCTTTGGCAGCGGTAGCTGAACCTAGAGCCAGGCTTCTTTGTCCTGTCAGTAGTCTGTCCAAGAATAAATGGAATTCCTTTCAGTGTCACTTGCACGCGTGGTTTGCTTTCTGCAGCTGCCCCGCCAGGGCTTGCAGTAACACCCAGGGCTGGGGCAGCAGAGGGAGCCGGCTGCAGGCAGCGCGCACGGGCTGCTGCCGGGTGTTTGCCCTGCAGGCTGGGCTCAGAGCTTCTGTTCCACGACAGAGCTTCGCGCTTGCACGGAGTTTGTCAGCCAGTCCGAAACGACGGAGGCTCCTTCCCTTTGAAATACCAAGCACACAAAAAGCATTTGCTGGAGCTCATCAGTGAACAACTTGTAGGTCATTTATAAGGAAAAGCTTTGAGCATCTCAGGTCCCCCGCTTCGGAGCGTAAATGTGCCAGAGGCCGTGCCGAGCTGCCGGAGGGGTCAGCGCCAGCCCGCGTAGGGCAGCTCTTGCACGGGCTGCAGTGGGATGCTGCATGTACAGCACAGCCTGCAGGATGGTTACACACAGGATGTTCGTGCATGAGGGAACAGCGTTCATTTTGCTACTTACCTGATTTAAAAAAAAAAAAATCCCAGAAAGGTTTGGGTTTTTTTTGTTTTTTAAATTTTAAGTCAGCATGCTGCCTTCTCTCATAAGATCACAACTAAGACAGGGAACGAGAGGCTGCAGGGAAGGACGGGGAACACGGCAGCGTGCTCTGAGCAGGCACCCACAGCACCAGCACCCACAGCACGAGGGCTGCACGCAGGTTTTCTTCCTGGCAGAGCTCTGAGGCCCACGAGCACGGGGCTCCCGGTGCCGCTGCCAGGCAGCCCGGGCAGACACAGCCAGCCTGGGGGCACAGGGGCTTCGGTGGGAGAGTTTTTAAAGCAGCGTTTTCCAAAGCAGCTAAATGGAGAGAGGAGACAGCAAACTGCACTGGATTTTGCACTGAGATACAACAGCAGAGCTCAGAATCAATCTGCCCGAAGTGCTGAGACTCATCTGCAGCAAACCCAATGCCTGTAAATTCTCACTTTTCCCACCACGTACAAAACAGGCTCTGAAGACGCAGAGCACTGTAGGTGCTGAATGAAGACTTTGGTGGGACAGCCCCGTGGTCACCCCTGGGGCACAGCTGTGCCAGGAAGGTGCCAGCAGATTGGGCCCACGAGGAACAACTGCAGCACGTGGTTGGGCAGGAGGGGTTGGGAGTTCTGTGGAGCGTGGCTGACGCGAGGGTTCAGGTGCAGATAATGGATCTCAAACTGTACAGCACAGTCTGAAAGGACAGGACACAAACACACCAATTATGAGTCAGCATCTCCCTAAATTATCGAGAAGGCAAGGCCGTAACGTCCCACTAAAACAGGAACGGTTCCAGCTCCTTCATGAGAAGATCTGCCAGGGGGGACCCACCTGCCAGGGGGAACCCACCTGCCAGGGGGAACCCACCTGCCAGGCCTCCCGGGCTCAGGGCTCTGGGGCTGTGTGGGAGTCTGCAGGTCTCGGTCTCGTGGGGTTGCAGCTTGCTCCCATCCCATTGGTCACTGGGACATTGTCCCATCCCATTGGACATTGGGTCACTGTGCCCACACATTGGGTCAGGCACTGTGCCCACACATTGTCTCACTGTGCCCACACGTAGGAAGCTCTCCCCCATGGCATTGCCCCCGCAGCCCCCTCCCCGCTCTGCACCAGCCCCGTCCCCACATGGAGCATTCCCCAACCTCCGAATGCTTCAGGTCACTGCAGAAGCTCCAGCAAAACTCTCTCTGGGTCTGACTTTCTGCTTTCCAAACCAGACCGCGTTCTGCTTCCCTCGCACCTCCACCCTGGGAGGAACTTTGCTGTCCTCGGGCAGCTCACTTTGTTTCTCACGCGCCCAGGGAGCTGCGTGCTGGCGGCTGGGGTCAGCTCTTCTGCAGCCCTTTCCCCCAGTGCTCAGACATCGGCACGCGGTGACACGCAGGGACCATCTGGGTACTGTCACAAAGGCACTGCAAAAGAAAGCGTGGGCAGTTCGGCCTCTTTTTTAAAGCTATTGGGTACACGAGCTCTTCATTTTCGGTTAGGGAAGCAATCCTCCCTGAGAAGCCCCTGGCTGACACACACCCGTGTAACTGCTGCCCTCCCCTTCGTCCTCACCGCCCACTTCACAACCCGCCCCTGCCTCTGAAGCCGCTGTGCGGGCAGCCAGCCGGGCTGACACGGCTGCACCCGCAGGAGGGGACGGCTGTGCGGGCTGGGCCGGCCGGGGCCCGCAGTGCCCGCGCTGGGAGCCTGCCCGCAGCTCACGCCTGCTCCGCGCCCCGCCGAGCGCCTGAGCTTTGCCTTGGTTTTGTGCTAGGGTCCTCTCGTACCTGGCAACTCTTTTTAGATTTGTTTTGTAATATTTGTACTGGGGTTTTACTTCAACGAAGATATTGAACAAAAAAAGTAGAGATGTCCACCCTCGAGGTGGGCACAGAGGGAACCTGTGGAAGCCGTGAGGATCCCCCGGGGGAAGCGGTCACACGCGGCAGCGGCTGCGGAGCCACGCTGGGAATCCCAGCACCAGTTCTGCTCCGGGGGGGCACCTGGGATGTCCCCACCTTGGCACGTCCCAACCATGGCAGCGATGGGGCTCTCTCCTCGTGCTGGGCAGCGGCATCACGCAGCCCCTTGCAGCTGCCCCAGCCAGGAGCAGCCCGGCGCTCCCTGTGACTGCTGTTCTACAAAGAAACTTTCTAGCACTTTCACACACAGCCAGTAACCTCTTTTGATGGAGTATTTTGGGGGCTATAAACAAGGTTTTTAAGTTGTAAAAGATATGAAGTGCCATTAGGAAATGTACAGTTCACAGCTGAAATTAGCTCTTTTGTTTTCTTGCAAAATGAAGGTCTAATTGAAAGGTTTTTTTTTTTTTTTTTTTTATAAGGAAGTTGTCTATTAAAAGCATTTGAATGACTCTCCTTGGGTGTTGTCCTGGAAGGGAAAGGGGCTTGGGTTGGCCGGGTTTTAAGACAATCCTAAGGAAGGCAGAGACACAACTTCCTACCCAAGTCCCCAGCCTTTGACATTTATCTCAGGAATTTACCTTGGGAATGAATCCCAAGAAGGAGCACAGCACTGCGCCTGGGACGTGGCAACACCAACGCCATTATCACACACCAAGGAGAAAACCATTCGCTACACAACACTGAGCCGTTTGGTTCCACCGCAGCCGCCAGCCCCGTGGCCGCGTCCCAGCTCCCTTCCAGGCCACCCGGCCACGCTCAGCTCCCGGGAGCAGAACCAGCCCCAAAGCACAGAGCTCGAGCCAGGAGCAGCACTCGGACAAGGGCGGAGGAGGACTCTGCCCTCAGGAATCTCTTCTCAGGACACGGTGTAAAAGCCAACCACCACTTTCGGTGCTCAGACACTTCCCTGGGTCCGATCCCATTCCCATCCCCAACACAAAGATGCACCGCGTCCCCAGCAGCTCTCCTCCTGCACTAGGGCAGAGCAGAGCACAGCAGAGGCAGCCCCACCGCTTCTCCCACCCGCTTGAAAGCCCAACCAGCTCAGCCCGGGCTGTCCTGGTCACAGAGCTGAAGCCTTCCTTCGCCCTTTCTAAGAATTGACTGCACCGATGAGTTTTGAATTTTGATTAATTTGATTTTCCCACTCTGGTCCTGGCAGCTGCTCACATCACATTCAGCAGCCACTGACGCTGGCAGCCCCACAGCCCCTGCAGCTGCTCCATCCCAGAGCTCTGCTGGGAGAAACATCACAGAGCGACCTCAGTGCCCCTCCCTCCCTCGGCGCAGGTGAAGACCTTGAGCTGAAAGCAANCCCCCATCACACCACGCACCAGAGAACCGAGCTGCAAGCTGTCCTGCTACACAGCACGTGACAGCAGTACAGCCAGGAATGAATCAAAACGCTTTGATTGGTGGCAGCTTAATTACAACACAGAGCAGCACGCAGGGTGAGCTGCAAAGGGGGAAATTGTGCTGCTCCACTGCATTCACCAGGAGGAAAATATTGAGGAAAGAAACAAGGAATGCCAAGCCCTGCTCCTACCAAAGGCTCGCAAAGACCACGCCGGGGTCCCAACATGCAAAGTGTTACAAAAAGAAAACGAAAGAGGTGGCTTAGGAGAACCCAGAACAGGACAACGGCAGATTTATTTACAGTAGGACACAAAGAATACATACATTAATTAAAAATTACAAAGAATACAGAGAAAACACTTTGAGGAAAGGAGAGAAATCAATGCTGGCTGAGCCTCTCTCCTGGGGTGGGGACAGCAAAATAAACCCAAAATCTCAGAGAAAGACCTCGAATCAGACCTCGAATCAGAACCGACACAGGGCCTGAGCATCCCCTGCTCTCTTCTTCCATCCTCGATTCCTGGCAGATCGCACCTTGGCATGGCAAAGGGAGGGCTGAGATGGAGCCCAACCGCCCGGGAGGGTCCCTGCAGGGAGCAGGGCCAGCACCGGGACACGGGGCCTCGTGTGGGACATGATGGAAACCCTTCAGGCAATTTGGGCTGAGGAAAGCAAACCCAAACCCCTCGAGTGCACGAATCAGTGCTGGTAACAGGGAGGGCCTGTGACAGCTCTGGGTTGCAATGGTGTCACCTGGGGCAGGTGGACACTCGGAGACCTTATCTCTTACTACAGGAAGAAGCAAAAGGAAAATTTTCATAGACCTCACTGCAAAAAAAAAAAAAAAACCCTAAAAACCAACAACCAACCACCTCTCCCCCCTGCAGCCCTGCCTGAATCCACACAGCCTGGGGATGGAGGGAGCCTTCACTGCAACGTGGAAGCCTCATACCAGCAAACATCATACAGATTATCAAAATAAAACATTTAACCTCATTTAAAAAGAGCTTCCCACGGGCTTATTCAGGCATCAAGCCACAAAAAAGAGGAGCCTGCTGCAGAGGAGCCCACAATGGCTGTCCCAAAGGCTTTAAACCGTCCTGTGGAGAACAAAATACAGCTGAGGGGGTGGGCGCTTCTGTTCCCTGGAGGTAGAGAATCTGAGAGAGGAGAAGAGAGCAGCAAGAGCAGCTGGAAAACAGGGCAGGCAGCGGGGCAGCCTGCTGCTGGCAGCGGGAGCGCTGCCGGGGCCACCCCGGCCCCAGCCCCTCCTGCAGGGCCGGGCAGCAGCTGAGCCCGGGGCTGCCCCACACCGCCTGGCACGAACACAGCGGTGTCACCGAGCTCTCGCCACGGGGCTCCCAGGGAGGCCGCCTGCCCGTGGCTGGAGCGGAGCCGTCGGCGTTACAGACCCCTGCGCAGCCCAGCCCCGCTGCTTCCATCACATCGCGCTGCGCCTCCGCCAAGAGAGGAGCTCCCCCCCTCAGCCCTGCCCGTGGCTGCATCCCACGTGCCCACGCTGTCCGAGGCCAGAAGCTGGGAGAAGCGATGCCAGGGGTTGCAGACCTCCAGCTCTCGGGGTGAGATTGCACTTCCTGGGCTCCGAATGGCACCTCCATCCGATTGTAAACGAGCTGAAGCCAGGACTCCTGCAGGGAGGGCACGCCAGGCTGGGGGGGCCGGGGGAGCCTCTGGGAAAAGATGGTGTTGCCGTAGCTGAGCTTCCTCTTCTGTGCAGATGCGAAGGCAGGAAAGAAACCCAGTCTGGTACTTGTCCAAAGAGTCTCCCTGAATCCTAGAGCACCCTAGGGGCTGGAAGAAAATGTTTCCACAAGTGTTTCCACAGCTGTCTTAAATCCATTCATCATCAACATAAAAAAAAAAAAAAGATGAATTAGCAAAAAAAGGGGTTTACTTATACAGAGGGATATTTCTCTGCTAAAAAAAATCCCTCGAATCTGGAACAGGATAATAAAGTTAAAATGTAAGGTATGTACAGACCCCTTTCCCCCCAGAAGTAGCCCAGAATCCATGTACACTGTGCCAGAAGTTACATTCCAAAATGAGGAGTTATTTATTTCTCTTGTCACTCTCCCACTGGATTTCGTTTCCTTAAAAGCATTGGGAGAAGACGTCCCCCTCGCTCCCAGGAGGACACGTGGTCAGAGGTGTCTGCTTGCTGCTGCTCCGTGCACCTTCAGTCTATTTTCACGGCGGCGTAGATCTTCCGGACGAACATGTAGGCTGCATAGAAGCCAATGGTGCCAGTGAGGAGCCAGAAGGACAAGACCATAAGGGCGGTGTAGCCAAAGTACAGCAAGGAGGGAATGAACTCAACGATATCCAGCTAAAAGAGAACAGGAGGAAAAGCACAAGTGACATCAAGTTCAGAGCAATGTAAGTTAGCTTCCAAACCAGCCAACGCCCTTTACAAGGGGGCATTCAGCAAAGCAGAGAAAAGCCTCTGCCCAATGCATTTCTGCTCAGCTGGGAGACCCCCCCACTTCGAGGGAGCGTGGGGGCTGCCAGCCCCACACCTGTAACCCAGGCACTGAAAGCCCTCTCTGTGCTTTGGAGACATCGTTAGCACAGCTGGCAGCTCAGCTGCCTTGTGCTGGCACGGGGCAGACCAGGACTAGGCAGTGTCACCATTTCCCTTCCCAGACCCAACCGTCTCCTCTCGAAAGGTGCCACTTCCCTACGGAGGGATAGCAGTACCTTGTTCACAAAGTAGAAGATGGCGTAGATGAGCACATAGAAGGCAGATCCTCCAGACACCAGGAAGGTCCTCCACCACCAGCGGTAATCCTGACAGGGGAAAAAGCCTCAGCGTTATCCCACAGGCTTCCCTTCTCCTGTGGCACCAGGGCCACTGGCTCAGGGAAGCTGTGAACTTTTGGGGACAGGGAGAACATTCCTCACTTCCCTTCAAAGGAAAACCACAGTTTGGGTGTGAGGAGCTGCTCGCCACAGAAGCATTTCCAAACAAGGAATAAAAAACGGGCAGTGACACAAAGCCAGGTCAGTACCACAGCACTCGCTAACGAGGAACAAGGCTCAGCCTCTGGCCCTGCACTTCTCTTTGGACACAATGGAAAGAAAGTCATTATCTGGGAAGAGACATCAGCTTGGAATGCTCTGCTCCCAGCAGGATCTCTTGTATGAAAACACTGCTCCCAGCCTAGCAGGCACCAAGTAGCTGCAACTCTTCTTCAAGTCAAGATCGCACTCACAGCTGAGCCACACCAGATTTCTGCTAAGCAGCAATGCCCTGATCTGTGCCTTTCCAGGAGCAAACGCACCCAGAGCTACTGGAAGTACAGAGGAAATCTCACCTCAGCACAGAGCTGGAAGTACACCATGACAATGCTGATCTGGGAGCACGATACCACCAGGATGATAAACACCAGGAAGAGAAAGCCAAAAAGGTAATAGAACTGGTTCTCCCAGATGGCCTGAAACAAAGACAGCACAACATTGCTTCCACGCTGCTGTAATCGATCAGCAAACAGGAGGCTACCTTCTTCCAGCTAACAGAAAAAAATGAGGGGCTCTCAGGCTCATAGAGAAGAACCCTCAGACCTCGTGCACTTCACACCATTATACTTTAGAGGAATCTGGTTACAAAAAGCTGCCCAGAGACACCTATGAGGCAGTTTGTTCACTTCATCTTCCCAGCAATGGGGCATTGAGCTCCTCCACGTCCACAGGAAGGTGAGAAACCAGCAAGAGCTGAACAGCTCAGCTGTCCTGAGGCCAGGACTGCTCCTTCACATCGGGTCGCAGTCAGCCCCACCTTCACCAGCACCCTTCGAATCACTCAGGAAGGTTCTACAGACATCTCCAGGTGTTTCCAGCGATAAGAATGAGGAGACCCACAGCCCAGATCTCTAGGAAAAACACTGAAAGCCCCTGGAGGGAACCTGTGAGCCCCTCCAGTAAGTACAGGGGAATGAGACCGCCCCAGGTGGGTGCCCCCTCCCTCCCAGAAGCCCAGTGACTGGCCCAAGAGGAATCCTATTCAGGGGCAAAGTGGGTTAAATGCTTACACTGAAAATGAAGAATAGTTCAATGAACATAGCTCCAAAAGGCAGAATACCAGCCATGAGAATCCTACAGAGCGAGAGAGGAGAGAGAAAAACCATAAGCAGCACGATACCACAGTCTGGTTGTTAGAAGTTCCCTGTAACCACCCACAGCACTCCCAGCAAAAGCTCTTCTAATGCTCTGGAGCTGCAGAAGTTTTGCACAGTAAATGGCACAACTTCTCCCATTGCTGAGCACATTAAACCTGTCCAGATTAAGTCTCTGGCCCAGCATTACTCAAGAAAACACATCCGTGATCTGTGTCCAGGCACCAGCAGGTGACGTTCAGCAGCCTGAGAGTATTGAGGGGAGGGGGCTTAACTCACCGTACGTCCCAGACACTCGTCACTCACCCAACAAATTTGTTCATGTACCACCTCTGCTCTGGGATCTGCCTGGGAATCTGATTGGTCCGCACGGGATTGTCATAGGGCTGCTTGCGAAATCCAAAGTAGTACCCCAGGTAGACCAAGGGCAACGAGATCCCAAACCACATGCACAGCAAGGCCACCATGGTAGGGAAAGGCACCTGGAATCACACCAAGAGTCTCAAAAACAAATTCACCTGCCCTGGAGGCTGAAGTCACTGGCCAGGCCAGCCCTCCAGCCACTGGCCCCCACATTTGGAGACACAGGGAAAGCAGGCAACCCCGACAGCCCAGCCCCTGCCCCGCCCTCCAGCAGCTCCCCGGGATGAAGAGGGCACGTACCGCTCCAGAGGAGTGTTTTCCCCAGATGAAACAGTTCAGGACAAAGCAGATGCCAAAGACAACACCCGGATACAAGGTAGCTGTCTGCAAGAGCAAACACAGGTCATGAGAAAACACATGACTATCAACCAGGTGGTTTTTCCATGAGTTCATTGTCGGGATGAAGCAGATGCAGAGGAAGCATCCCATTTGCTACAGCACTGATAGACAGCGGACGGACGCGGGTAGGATCCCAGACAACCCTCCTGCTTTGCTGTAGGAAAAGCTCTGGCATTTATCCTGTACTTTTGTGAAGCTTCTAGGACTTACTCCACACCACATCACTGCAGTGTAGCCATGCTGCATCCAGCAACCCACAAACACACGTGGAACTCAAGCACAGATCTTGCCATCACCAGACCTGGACAGGCAGCACAGACCACCACAAGACTCACACAAAAGGCTCCCTTCTTCCACCGATGGCCTTTCAGAGTCCGGTACAAGCGGCCAGCAAAGAATCCACCAAAAACCCTGGACAGAAACAAGGCAAGGCAAAGAAAATGAGTTTTCCTCACTGGGAAGAGGAAGGGAATGAAGAGGGGAGCGGAGGGGTGGGCAGGACAGTTCTGCTGCGGGAAGCAGCGGACACCTACCCCATGAACATGAAGAGGAAGCAGGCTGTAGTCATCAGGGCACCCCGGCTAGAAGGTGACAGCATCCCCAGCATAGCAACAACTGCGGAGAACAACAGCACAAAGTACAGTGCCTCTGACGCACACATGCCAGCCTGCACCTGCAGGCCAGCAGCCACCCCACATGCAGAGTGCAGCTGCCTGGGATCGCTGCCTCCTGCACAGACCTCGTTTCCTTTACACATCCACAGCTCCCAGCACTGGGCAGAGAAGCACAGCTTTGATCTCAAGCTACAGACCATGCTTTAGCCTCATCTTCCCAGACATTTGAGCAGCTGCAGCTCAGAAGGCAAAGCACATGTGCAAAAGTCTCTCAGCCCACTATCACCCAGTGCTTGTTCTGCAGAATCCCCACCCTCCTATCTTGATTACAGACAAAACAACACCTATACAGAAACTCAGAAATGCTGAGCACAGGCCTACAGCCTCAATCGACCCTGCAAAAGGAAGTGGCTTTGTGATTTCACTCAAGCTAAGGTGAGCACCGGTTGCAGTTGCAGTCTGGAGCTGCAAACTCCCTCAGGCATCATTTCTCTTCTCATTACAGCCACTCCATGCAACACGTGCCACTTACAGATGACGATGAGGATCATGCAGAAGAGCTGAATTCCAGAACCCAGGAGAGAGCTCAGGATCATGGGGTACTGCGGAGGCCTGAAAACATCCCCATGCACAAGTTTCCAACCAGATTCCTCCATGGTATCTTCCTGCAGGAACATAAGAAAAGAAGGTATTCAATTACAGTCCACCAGTGGAAATGAAAGCCCTGTCACAGCCACCCTTCCTTGTAGCCACCTCTACAGAACTGTATCACTCTAGTCAAGAAACTTCTTTTCTCTTGGCCTTAAAACAGTTAAGACCTGAGCTGTCAGTGCCAGGGCACACATTTATGAAACTGTCAGCGGTCGTTATCTAGGTCGGAAAGCATTTGAACTGGTATCCGTTGTTGTGTACAGACTAGCAAAGGTGCCACAGAGTCACAGAATCATGGAGTGGTTTGGGCGGGGAGGACCCTTGAAGGTCACCCAGCCCACCCCCCCACCATGGGCAGGGCCACCTCCCATTAGGTCAGGATGCTCAGTGTCCTGTCCAGCCTGACTCTGAACGCTTCCAGTGATGGTGACAGCACATTACAGAACTGCCCTCCTATCTTCAGGGTTGGAAGAAAAACAGGGGCAAGGGAAGAGGCAAAACTGACAGAGATGCTACATCCACATCTTCCAACTAGATCCCTCCTCATCTGTGCTCCCCTCCCTCTCTGATCCCAGCCCCAGAACAAACGCCATACGATGTCATCTTCCTTGTTGTAGTTGGCGATGTCCTTTCGGAGGGTGCGGATGATGATCATGCTGAGAATACCTGAAAACAAATACACTGCAGCTCAGAGGCTCCTGCGTGGCCCTGCTGCTCTCGTGCTGTGCAACTACACAGACTCCACCAACCCAGACAGATCTGGCCAGGAGAGGAGGCCTTGACCCATGGCCCTTCTCCCCCAGCCTACAGCAAAAACAGAAACAAAACCTCAGGGAGAAGGGAAGCCAGAGTTCCAGCAAGAACAGGGCACTGTGGTTTTCCTGTTTGTTTTTTGATTTATTTTTTTTTTTAAAAACCACACTAATGATTCTACCACCCCAACTACTCCCATCAGAGAGCAGAACTGGGTAACAGCCTGACCCCGTGGAACGCTGCCTGAACCAGGAGGTTTTCTGTGTACTAATGCTCATTTCCTGCCCCTTCTATCAGGCTCAGACACAGACACATCCTCCTCAAGCTACCTGCAGCTGAGGCTTAAAGAAAATTCCCTGCACATAAATGATAAAGCCACCTTCACCCCACACATCTCACTCACCTGAAAGGAAAAAGACAACCACAACCGAGTTAATGATAGAAAACCAATGAATCTGCACGTCACTCATGGTCAGGTAGGTGTCCCAGCGGGAAGCCCACTTAATGTCACTTTCCTGAAAGAACAGCACTGTGTGATCAGAAGCCCTCCGGACTCCACAGAAGCCATCACTGCCCCGTGTCTCCCCCCCATCTTCCACAGCACCCCCATGCAGACACCTGGAGCACAAAGTGCCAACGAGTGAGTGCTGGGTAGAGGCAGCTAGCTGCCAGCCAGCTCCCCACCCCTCCCTCACCTCCCAGTGGACAGAGTAGGTGAAGAGCAACTGGTTCTCCTTGGTGGGGTCAATTTCCTGAGGGGCAGAGCCTGTTGCTTCAGGCAGGGTGCACATACCCTTCTCATCAGCCTTCAAGTCTGTAAGAGAAAACATGGCACACAGTAGGTCAGCCATCCCTCCATGGCACCACCTCTCCCACTGACCATCCTGGCCCCACGTTCAAGGCACCGTGCTGCTACTGCTCCAAATACTGCACAGGAAGCATTCATTCCTTTCCCAGCTGCTTTGCAGTTTGCAAAACTATTCTTCCAATTAGTACTGGAGCAGAATTAACTAACTTAAATTATGCACAGGCTTTGCCTTAACCAGAAGGGCGGAACCTAGAGGCTCTGAAGCCAGGGATATAGACCACAGACAAACCCTCTGTCCCACTACAGACTAAGAAACAAGGCCCTCCAGCAAAGCCTGCTCCTGCCAGAGGAAAGTTGCATGGGAGGATGATACACACTATGGGCAACTTTGCTTCAAAATACTCTTTTCATCTTGGCTTACTGAAGTAGGAACGTTATTCCCCCAACTATTGTTTTTAAAATTCAGTCCCTCACAAACAGCTCCAAATCTTCTGTGGGTCTCTGGATTACCATGCCTGCTGGCATCCTATACAACAGAGGCACTCAACTCCTGGCCATACAAGAGATTCTTCTCCCTTGCTCCCTTCCCTAAAAGCCTCTCACCTTCTAATTTAATGCTTTGGGGAATCACTTCAAAGCGCACGACCCTGTAGGTGGGCTCCTGGTTTTCTTCCACATCCTCTCTGTGGTAGTAAAGGATGAAGGAGAGGTGGTTGTGCAGGTAGAACTGAAACAGATTGACATTAAACAAGATGTTAGCAACCCAAGGGAGGAATAAGCGAGCTTCAGAAGCAACTGGAAAAAGCTAAGAAAGAAAAGGAAAGGCTCCAACTGTTCCCAGCTACATTGTGCTACAGTGCAAGGCCAAGCTAACGCTTTCCAAGGCTCAAAGAACAAGAGGAGAGAAGAGGTATTGAAAAGGTGACACCTCGGTGACTCCACGCATCGGTGACAATGTTTCAGTCTGTTTCTGACCCAGGCAATATTGTTATTCAGATACATCTCAACCATGTGTTCAGTGGAGACTTGAATGGCAAAAGAAGCACAGAGCTGATGCTGGAAGGACCTCAGCAGCTACAGCCTGGAGTTTCCTGCTTCCTTTTTCTACCAGATAAACATTAATCTGGGTCTGTGGGTGCTCACAGCTGTCCTAAGCTTGTACTTTGAAAAGGCTCTTACATCACCTGTTACAGGAACAAAGTACAGCAACTGTAAGCAGGCACCGCAGGCCCGTTGGCCAGTAAGAACCGACGCTCCAGCAATCAGAGCTGTGTGTGCAGCCGAGCACTTGACTCTGAGCAGATGCATCGGGCAAATCAAACAGCTGATTCTAGAGCACACAATCAAAGAAAATATCTGCAGGAACACACGTGCTGAATTTCCATTTGCAAACTCAAGCAGCTTCTCCTAGACGCTTCCAAACAGGAAGATGCTCTGTTTTGTGCAATCTGTCAGTACCTTGATTTTCTTTCCAATCCCCCATGTCCCTTTATCCCCTTCCTTCATTACGTTTCCTTCACACATAAGCAACCACACTGTACTGAAGGAATTGAGCTTGCAGCCACATTCCAAACTAAGAATAAACATGATTGTTTTGGGTTGTTTTGGTTTTGTTTTTGTCACATACAAGATGGTCCAAGACTGTTGAAGACCAGCCAGCCTTTCCTACACTGGGAGGAAACCCTCCACGGGGCTGTGCAGCGCCACGCAGTGAGCGAGTCAGGGATGGAGTCCTGGCCATCGTTCCAGAATGCCAGCACCTGCCCTCACTCCCTTCCGTATTTCCCCTCCCTATAAAAGCTTTGGTTGCATTCCTAACCCTGATGTTCTCTGGCGCATTTCTAATGCCCTCTGACAGACACCCACAGCTCCTCCAGGCACCCCCAGGCAGCAGCCAGATTCTCTACCTTGTTACCGTCCATAAACCCAAGCCTGTATCCGTGCTCGAACTGCACATCCTTCTCCTTCTTCTTTTCCTCTTCCTCACGATTGGAATAAAACTCCAGCCTTGTTGCCACAGGGAGGTTATCAGCAATGCTGGAAACACAGATTTCAGATCAAATTTGTCCACGGCACAGAATCCCTGCTGACACAAACCCATGCTCGAGATGACTCACAGGTGGACGTAGTATTCCTCCCTGATGCGCTCAGCGATCAGCTTGCTCTGCTCCACTGTCAGGGTGACTGCCTTGTTGGGAAAGTTGCACAGAACTTCACATTTTTTCTCCACGTTCATGAAAACCTGGAAAGGTGTATTTACAATTCGATCCCCCCGGAGAACCTCACCTGCAAAACAGGGAAATAAGGGCAGGGCTGAAGGCTGCCAGGCTTCCTGCCCCTGACACAGGCGCTGAGTTTGCAGTGTACTGCATGGCTACAGCAACGAGAGCAAGCCTCCTTTGTTACCCCAGATACAAGGAAGAGGCTGAAGGATAGTTCAGTTATTTTGTTGGAAAACTTACGAAGCTGGTTACAGGCTCTCCTTCAGGTAAGCTGTCTCCTTTCTATACACAGACATTCTAGTTTGCAAACTGCCAGCATGTAAAGAAATAGAGGGAGCAGGCTCTCCCCAGTTTATTAGAGAGGACGTTTGCAATTGCTTTTCCTCCTGCCAACACACCCACACGCAGCTCCTAAGGGGCAGCCTGCTTTGCTGGCTGCTGTGCAGATACGTACCGAGGTTCTCAGCTTTGTACGTGATCTTGGCGGGCTGGCAGAAGGGCAGCGAGTAGTACTCGTACGGTAACTGGGTGCGGGAGCTGGTGAGCTTCACAGCCTGCAGGAAGAAAGGAGAGAATTATCCCCACGGCAGAGCTCACTTTCCCACCCTCTCGACATCAGCCAGAAACTGAAGGTCCCTTCAGACAGCTCCCATAAAGCTCACTTCTGGGAGCTGTCAGAACAGAGGCAGAAGGTCCTTGGAGAGGCTCCAGCTTTCTTTTCTTCTGCACAATTCCAAGTTGTACGCTCTTACTGATTTAGCAGCATTTCATTCACAAACAGAGAAACCCTCAAGGAAAGGGGCACGGTGGATTGGTTTCACGAATTTATGACTCGGTGAAGTCCCATAAAACAACAAAGAGCTTGAGAGAGATTCAAGGGTCAAGTTTCATGTAAGATTGCAGTTGCTTCCTTAAAAAAAATACAAATCATGTCACACTGGACCTAGAGGTCTGGCCTCTAGAAGTAGGAAGAGTTGAGCAATTTTTGTCTTTGGAAGAAAAGCCAGAGAGCCACCAGATTGGGAAGACAAAGGGCAGCAATGAAACCCAAACATTTCTGGAGAGTTCCCACAAATCACACTGCACAAGGGAAGTGCAGAGACATTCTGCCACAGCCAAGGCCACAGTTGCTCATAAAACCAGGAGTGTTTTGTACTGCAGCCAAGCTCATTTATTGGAAGAGTGCTGGCAAACACGCTGACTTGCCTTATCACTTGAGGAAGCATTTGGCTCAGGCAATCCCTCTGAGAACAGCCATTCCAATACCTCCTCCTTCCAGGAAGCTTACTGCAGCCACGGGCAAATCTCATTTGCTTAAAAATAGCCTAGACTGCAGCCAGGGAGCAAGTTGTGTTGTGGGAGCATCAAACCTCAGCACCCCCAGGGGTGCTGGATTCTGCTGAGACAGAGGCCACAGCTTTAGAAAAATAAATGAAAAGGGCTATAAATTGCTGATGCCTGGAAATGAGGCCTGGCTCCCTCCTGCAGCAGAGGAGCAGTTCCATCGCTCAGCACCAGCAGCACCGCACAGGAACAGCAATCTGGCTGTAAGGGCCACAACACTCAAGGACAAATGTCTGCACTTGGAAGAGGCTTCTCATGGATTTTGCTTGACTTGAGGACACAAAATGAGCGAACCAGACAGAAGAGAATATTGAAAAGGTCTGATTCAAACTGCTTCTCTGTCCTACCACCCTCAGGCCCACCCTCCACGCACGCTTTGACAGTCAGCACAATGCTGGGGGAAAATCTCATTAAATTCACTTCAAAACTGCAGGGAGAAAGAGGGCTCTCCTGCCAAACAGAGCAACACCCTGAGGACTGCCGTGCAGCTGCTGGAAGAAGTTGGCAGAAGAGATCAGCAGCAAGAGAATCATGTTGGGAACGGCAGGGTGAGATGACAGCAGTGACCACTTGAGGGCTGCTCATCCCCTCCACCCCACATGAAAGTACTGAGAATTGACTTGCCAGTCCTATTTAGCTGCTATGACATAAATAAGGAAAAAAAGAAAACACACACAAAGCCCAAAAGAAACACACCAGCAGCTCCAAGCCCATCCTACCTTTATTTCTACGGGGTCGTTCCAGTGGAAGTTGATAGGAGCCACACCAGGCACATAGAAACAACCTGTACCACGAAGCCACAACAGCAAGAGCAGCAAATATCTGAGCCTTTCCTGCAAAAAAGAGAAAAAAATATTAAAACGTGACACAAACACCAGAACAACATTAGAGATGGGCAACAACACCAAAAGTGCTCATCCCAGACATTATAAAGTCTGCACAGCCAAGCAATGAAACACAAGTTACATTCAGAAAGCTGTTCTTGCTTTGCTTTGCGACTCTCACATACTTTAAACGTGTAGGCTAGAAGCTGCAGAAAACGGGTCAAAACCAAATCATCAGCCATATCTTTTTACTCCCCCCCCCCTTACAAGGAAGACTTCCAGCTCTGCTCTAAGCACAGCTTAATGCAAAGCAACTGGGGAACACTTTGGAATTCCTTGGACTTGACTAGTGCCTTGAAACCGTGTGGGTTTTCTGTGCCTCACTACATTTTGCATTCTCTGCTCACGGAAAAGAGCTCTGTGACCGTGAGCGAGCAGGAAGAGGTGCCCCAGCCACGGGCTCGTGCCCTGCAGCACGCCGCAGGCAGGCAGCTCTCGCTCCGTCTGCCACCGCAGTGCCACGCACCCACAGCCCAGCATCACTTAGCAGAACCCAAGCCAGAGCAAAACCACGTCGGTGCAGTCCTTGCCACGAAGGGCTTGCAAGAAGATAAAAATAAGGACAGAATTTGGAAGGCACTCAGGAGACACCCGAGCACGTAGAAGATGAAGTTGGCGGTGGCACCTTTGGCAGAATTCGGGCTCTTTGCATGCAGATGGTGATGACTCAGGCAGCAGAAAGGATGAGAGGGGAACTATGGAGAGCACTGCCAGAAAAACACATTTGGTAGCAGTGGGAACACCGCTACGCAACAGGTGGGGCTGAGTTCTGGAAGTGAAATTTGAGGGAAATTTCCAACGCAGGCTCCTAACCCGCCAGGCAGCTGCTTTAGCAGGATCTTTGCTTTCCTGCTTCCAGACGTGCCCCCTCCTCTCCAGCTGAAGGAAGCAGCGCAGCGATGGCAACACGGACACGTGCCAAACCATGTGCGGAACTCCTGAGCCTGGCCAGGGCTGCTCTCAGCTGGGAGATGCCTGCAGGCTACGACTTCGCCTGCGCAGCATCACACGGTGCAGGACAGAGCTCGGCCTGCTGAGCACAGAGACTCGGCGAGGCACAGACCCCCAGAAGAGAGGAGGTGCTGCCCTGAGGTGCTGCCTCCGTGGCCTTCACCAATTCTGAGCGTCTCAGAACACACATGTGGAACATTGCTCCGGTGATGGCCTTGCATCTAACGTGCCAGGAAATCCCAGGTGCAGCAACAAGCAGCACAAAGATGCCCAGCCCCAGACGAAGGCAGCCCGGGGGAATCAGCGCAGGAGCAGCTGCAGGCAGAGCCCCAGCACCGTGCACAGACACAGAACTCAGCAGCGATGGGGATCTGACACTCAGCACCTGTGGGACCCCTCCTGAAAGACTCTGAAAACACGACAATCTCCTTTGGAAATCCATTCCTGTAGTTAACCTTCGAGTGAACCACTCAACTGTAGGAATGGATTAACTCGAACCTTCCTTACAAACATCCCAACTCCGCACTGCTTGTCCTGTGCACAGCCACACACTGCTGGATCATCATCACTGGGCTTAAGATGTGCCAACAACTCCAGGACACAGTTCCTTTGATTTATCTCATTTAGAAAGACTCGAACAACATTTCCTTTTTTTTTTTTTTTCCTACAAACTCTCAAAAGGTTTTTGTGAAGGACCCTTTGAGCTGCAGCATCTTCCAGCACCCCACAAGCATGGCAACACCTCGTGCTGCACCAGGGCTGACGTTGGTCCCGCTGATTCTCAATTTGCCCAGGAACTTGAGAACACAGAACAGTGTTTGCAAAGAGGGAAGAAAACAAAGTAGGAAACGAGAGCAGCAGGCAGCACAGGGATGAGATGCTGGATATCAATTCACCATGCCTCATGCAAAGAAGGGCAGAAGGTACACTGAGCAGCAACCATCGAGAGCTTTTGATCTTCGGTTCTGAGCAAAACCAGGGAGAACCCGCACCCAGCCACGTGTCCACCCACTTGCCAGCCAGATGCACAGCGCTCTGATTGCAATTAACTGCAACTACAACCTTATTCCAAAGCTCCAATGATCAAGACCTTTTAATACGGCATCAGAAAGGGAAGACAGAACACAGCTGGTGTGGGGCAGGGAACAACCCCCGCACACAGCAGCACACCCCGGCTCTCCCCCAGGGGGTCTCTCAGCAGGCAGCCCCAGGCCGTGCCCTGTCCCTGCTCCAGGGCAGCGTGTTTCCCCCCGTCCCCACTGTGCCCCGCAGCTGCCGGGCAGCACAGGCTCAGCCCCACCGCTCGCGCCTGGAGGAGCCACTGGGAGCCCTGAGGAAGGCGACAAGCGCTGCATTCACACCAGGCTCTGAGAGCTCCTTTGACAGCATACAGCTGCCAGCAGCCTTCGCCATCTTTCACAAAAGGACGAAATTCCCAGAACGGCCTTCAGCGCCCGGGCACTGCCTCCTCCACACCTGGGACGCAGCTGGCGGAGCTCAGAGGTGCTCGGAGCACCCCGAGCCTCCCCTGCCCACCTGCTGCCCTGCTCCGAGTGCCGCCCGGCCCAGAGCTGGGTGCCGTGCACACGGCTGCCCGGAGCTGTGCCCCGGGAACGCCGCCCCGGGGCTGCGGGCACGGCACGGGGCAGCGGCAGAGGCTCAGGGCCCCGATTCCAGCTCCGTGGGGCACTGACACCTGCACTGGTGGAGTCCCCCCAGGAGCAGCCCCGAGGATTTAAGCAGTAACTCAATAATTAGCGATAATAACACAATTTTAAAAAAGAAGGAAAGGGAGGCAGGAAGGAGAGGCCCCGGCTCGCCGCCACGCGCTGGGAACGCCGCGCACGGCGCTCGGGGGAGGCCGCACCGGGGGCACCGGGAGCCCCGGCCCGCGAGGAGCGCCCGCCGCCCTCTGCCCTCCGCCGAAACGCCGCCCCGGAGGCCGCAGGGCCGCAGCCGGGCCCGGAGCGCCAGAGGNTCTTGGATCCACGTGTCGGGGCGGACGTCGGCGGAAGCGGAGCGCGGTTGGCTGCGGGGCCCATCGCCATGGCGACAGCGGCCTCGCGCCCGGACGCGGGCTGGGCCCGGCCCGGCCCGGAGCCGCCTCCACCGGCAGCGCAGAGCCCGGCCTAGCGTCTCTGCCCAGCGGGAAGGGGCGGGGCGGGAGGCGCCGGGAGGGCTGCGGAACCGCGGCGGCCCCAGGGCGGTGCTGGGGATAAGGGGGAGCCGCGCCGCCATCTTTGCTGAGGGCGGCGGCCTTCACGCGGAGGGCGGGCGGGCACGACGCCGCGGGCGCCATGTTGTGTGCGGGCGCTGAGGCCTTCGTGTGTCCCCGGCGGGGTCCGGCCCTCCCCGGCACACAGGGAAGGCTGGGGAAAGGCCCCCGCCTGTTGCAGCCCCGTTTTACAGAATCGGGGCAGTTTTACCCCAAAGAGCTGCTGCTCGGTTGGCTTCGGTGACAGCAGCACGGAGCTGGCCCAGGGCCACAACTGCACAGAGAGGGCTGCAGCCATGGGGAGTTTGAATCTTTTATTGCCTACGAAAAGGAACTTCTCACAGCAGATATAAAAGCATACGAGCAACGGTGTTTGTGTCTTTTTATGAGGAAAACGTAATCACGGTCTCAGAAATTCTTTGTTGTAAGAAGTAGAGGACAATCTTTACAAAAATACAACTTCCTGTATTCCTCTTCCCTAAGCAACCCGTCATTAAATACGAACAAAAACAGAAACATAAAACGAGCGAGCACGGCGTGCACGGTTCGTTGCTGATAATGCAAATCAGGCAGCACAGGGCAGCCCTGGGCGCTGCCGGCCCGGCCGCAGAGGCGGCTCCAGGAGCTCCATGTGCAGCAAATGGCGGCGTGAGGGGCGGCTGCGGGCCCACGGGCTGTGGGACCCTGAGCAGAGGGGCTGAGGGGAGCCCTCGTGGCAGCCTGCAGCCCCCCATGGCAGCCCCCAGCCCCTCACAGCCCCCAGCCCCTCACAGGGAGCGCTGGGACACTGCTCTCAGCTGTAGGGTTTGGGTGTCCTGTGTGGAGCCAGGGGTTGGGCTCCGTGATCCCTGTGGGCTCCTTCCAGCTCGGGATATGCTGTGATTCCATACAATTGGAGGGGTGAGACCAGTCCGACTCCCATGAGGCGCTGTGCGTGTGTTCCTCACCCTCAACAGCTGACGTGCCACAAGAAGTACTTTGAGGGGATGCCCAAAGGGCTCTGGGAGAGACGTGGTTCTGTGATGCTTCACCCCAGGGCTCCGAGGCAGCCATGAGCCGAATTGGCACGGCGCGGTGCCCGCCTGGATCCATTGGGATTTCTCCAGCGCGATGATTTTCAGCAGTGTGCAGGCACCGGGCGCTGCGCAGCACCTTTGGGCAGACATTGCACCGAGGGCAGGGCAGCACCAGCACCTGCTCGTGCAAAACAGCACGATGGGATCGCGGGAGGCTCGGATAAACTTGCTTCTTTCATTGTAGCTGAAACAGGCGCAGCACGGCCCTCCTCGTGTGGTGCTTCACACCAACCAGGCACCGCGCAGCGGGCGATTCCCGCAGCAGCTGCTTCCCATGCTGCAGGCACAAGGCACAGCCCTGCCTTGCCAGCCCCCAGCCTGGCAGCTGCTCCGCTGTGCCCCCGTGCCAGGCCACGCTGGGGAGGGTTTGGTTTCTGGGCCAGGCTGGCAGACGAGGGAGGCTGCAGAAGAGTGGGACGGGGAGGAGCAGGGTGCATGGCACAGCGTGCACAGCGCAGGGCTGCCCGCCGCCTTCTCCAGACTTCCTGCTCTATGGCTGCTGCTGATACTGGCCCTCTGTGGCGGTGAAGAAGTCCTCCAGGATGCTCTGCGTGTACTCGAAGGTGGGACGATCCTCTGGTTTGGTCTTCCAGCATCTCATCATAACGTCATACAGTTCCTCGGGGCAGTTTTCTGTGCGGGGCATGCGGTAGCCGCGCTCCAGGGCCCTGATCACCTCCGCGCTCGACATCCCTACAACAACGGGGCAGAACAGGTGAACGTTTCATGGGTTGTTGGTGACTTTTTTAAAAAAGCAACAAACAGACAAAAACCAACCCGTGCCCTTTGGGCAATGACGCTATGGAGAGAAAGGACGGGCTGGGGGAGCAGGGGAAGGAGGGCTCCCACTCCTGCGCAGGGAGATGTGCCCACAGCTGCGGTGCTGCATTGTCGCCTGCGGTTTTGTACCCCATTTGAGCAGATCAGATGGGAATTGTAATTGTTTGGTACAAATTCCCCAGAAATAAAGGCTGCATTTTTCCATCTGCTGAGTCTTTAATGAGCCATTCCTCCCAGTGTCACCGATAAAAACAAGTTAGTGTGGGTGGCCGAGTTGCTCCTTCCCCACAACCCTTTAAGCCACCCCACATCCTTCGTGGATGCTTTGTGGCAATGGTTACTTTCCATGCACAGAATCATTTTTCAATGAAAAAAGGCACCAGAGAAAATTAGCATACAATAAAGAGCACTTCCTAATGACGATGATATACAGATTGTTTGAGCCTTCCCCAAAACACCTGGCCCAGCTACCAGCCCCAAACCGATGTTCTGCTTCTGAATGAGCTTTTCTGCTTTTTTTAGCATTATGAACACAGATCTGTGTGTGACCTTGAGATCTTTGAGCTCTGTTTCCAGTGTGAGGTTCAGATTTCTTGCCATTGCCTCTGTTTTTGGCAATGTAACTTCACAGAGAAGCAGATCCCATAGACAGGGCCCAGAACACAGGGCACATCTTTTGGAATGGAGTTAGAGCAGGCACTGCACCTCTGTACCTGGGTAAGGGATGCGCCCGTAGGTGACGATCTCGGTCAGGAGGATCCCGAAGGACCAGACATCTGATTTGATAGTGAAGGATCCGTAGTTGATGGCTTCTGGTGCAGTCCATTTAATGGGGAACTTGGCACCTGGAGAAAGATCCAAGGAGAAACATGAACTATAACCCAAACGCTGAGAATCTGGTAGTGAAATATGGGGAACAAAAGAAGAAAAGCAGCAGAGGCAGATGAGAAGCAATGCAAAGAAGAGGGGCTTCCACTCCTCTGTCCATTTCTGCAGTGCGTCCCTCCCTAGGTCCTTGCTGCGAAGGCTGCACATTGACCATCCCACAGCCCTTCCCCTTGCCAGAGTCCCACAGCAGCTCTCGTACCTTCCCGGGCTACGTACTCGTTGTCTTCAATGATCCTTGCCAGTCCGAAGTCTGCGATCTTGCACACCAGTGTTGCTGACACGAGAATATTGGCAGCTCTCAGGTCGCGGTGGATGTAGTTCTTCTTCTCAATAAAAGCCATTCCTTCTGCAATCTGTCAAAAGCAGAAAGAAAAATGAGAGAGGTAAGCTTGAGATGACACAAAAGCCCTAAAAGTGGCTGTTACTAGCAAAGGAAAAGCTGAAGTGCCTCTGCCAGCGCCCGGGGTGCAGGGTGAGAGGGGGCTGAGCCATGGCAGAGCATGGCACAACCACGGTGGAAATGTGACCGATGGCTGCGTGGGAACCACTCTCAGCACAGGGGATCCCCTGTGAGAGCTCAGGGCTTGGGGTGGCCCAGCACAGCCCCTTTGTGGCCACGTGAGAGCATCAGCAAGAGCACATTAAGTCCGGGGAACTGATGTCCTCATGAGCAAATAAATGTCTGTGGACATCCACAGCCTGAGGAGGGACAGCAGCATCCGTAGCCATGCAAATGTGAAGAGCAGTAAATCACTCCCCATTAGGAGAAGACATGAGAGCAGCCTCCAAATGTGCCCACAGCTGCTGCAGAGAAGCAGGGAGCTCCTCTCTGCGGAGGGGGCACCAAATGGAGCCCAAGTGCTGCAGTGAGGGTCTGCCAGAGCTCCCTGGGGAGGACAGAAATCCCCGGGATGGGTCTGGGAGGAGGGCAGGCAGCTGCCAGGGGCAGCTTGTGAGGTCAGCCCTGGAGGTGCCCCCAGCTCCATCCCCTGAGGTCTCTGCACTCAGTGACTGCGCTGCTGTGAGCCCTCGTTCGGCGCAGAGATGCCCTGCTGTGTGCCCAACCAAACCCAACTTTGTGCCACGTTATCCCGAGCCTGGATGCCAGTGGCACCGGGGAGGGGAAGGGGCTGGAGCAGCCGGAGGGGACGCACTCCCCTCTCCATTACCCCAGGGTAAGGTGCACAAAATGCAGAAGTAAACAGGCACAGCAAAAGCGGAAGGATTGTTTGCAGGGCCCCGTGTGGCTTTGCTGGCTGTGACTCAGCAGTGGCTCCAGCCCAGGGCCCAGCTCCTGCCTGCTCGCTGCCCGGTGCTGCCCGGAGCAGGACAGGCTCACGGGGATGGGCAGCTCACGGGATGGGCACAGCTGGCTCCAGAGCCAGCGACCTGCTCCACACCTGGAGCTTGGGCTCTGGACTGAGCTCTGCTGTTGCTCTGGTTCCTCCAGGAATGAATTCATGGAGGCCCCACGCTTGGCTCGAAGGGTGGCTGTGGCCAACAGCTGTGGGCACTGCAGGGACACGGCAGCAGCTGCACGGATGAGTGCCCACAAAGCCAGGTCTGTCAGAGCACGCTCAGCTGTGCTCAAAATCCTGAAAACTTCCCTCAAACTGTTTTCACCGAGTCCCGCTTCTCTCCAGATGCCTTCCCCAGCCCATGGCAGTGCTTTGGCTGGAAGAGGAATGGCTTTGGAAGAGGAATTTCAGCACAGTTCTACCATAAACCTCCCACAGGCGTTGCTGTGGGGTCACACAGCCCATGGTGTTCCCAGGTGCCCAGCCCACCTCCCAGGTACTCGTGGAGGCAGCACAGTGCTCCTGATGCCCTTTCACATGGAGCCCTTGAAGCTGAGCTTTGCCACAGCCAGGGGTGCTCTGACTGATGGCACAGCCTAGGCGAGTTCTGAGCACTGCAAGGCTGCTGGTGCCAGGGCAGCACCCGGGGTCATGCAGCACTTTTGTGAAGTTTGCAGCCTGAGCTGCATTGCACTGAGCACTAATCTCATGTAACCACTGCAGCAGCAGCGGGCATGATGAATGGGTTAAAGGGAAGGAAGTGACCGCTTCTCCTTTTGTGCACACCTGCTCCTGTGCTCCATGGTGCAGCAAAGCTCACTGCCCTGTTCCTGCACTCCCCGTCCCATGCATCCCCACCATGCACCGTGGTCCTGCAGCATTTCCCTGCCTGGGGAGCGCTCTGCTCAGTGCCTGGCCCCGCTGCCAGCACTCAGCCTTGGGCATCGTGCCCTGCTCTCTGCTTCAAAGCTCTGGGACTGGGGGGAGAGGCAGGTCCCAAAACTTGGCCATGGGCTGTCAGGGGGCTCGAGCTGCTGGAGCTCCGTGTTGCTGTGCCAGCACCCAGCTCTGTGTCTCAGGAATGGGGAGCTGGGGAAGGTCCACGCCCTGCTCACCTGGGCGGAGAAGTCGATCAGCTTCGGCAGTGGCTGCTTGTTGCCCTCCTGGCTCTTCAGGAAGTCCAGCAGGCTCCCTGCAGGCAGAGCGCGGGGCTCAGTGAGCTGGGGCTGCAATGCTGCTCCAGGACCCAACACCTCCCATGCCCACCCACGGGTGGCACAGGTCCATGGGATGCACAGGTCCCCTCCTGCCCCCATCCCTCCTTGCCCCAGGGCTGTCCTTCCACCCCCAGAGCCCCCTCCCACCCCAGCGGTGCGGGCACCTTTCTCCATGAACTCCGTGATGATGTAGATGGGCTCCTGCTTGGTGACCACAGCGTGCAGCTTCACCAGCTTGGCGTGCTGCAGGCTCTTCATGAGGTTCGCCTCCTCCAGGAAGGCTCTCACAGACATGCTGCCGGGCTTCATCGTCTTCACTGCCACCTTGGTGTGCTTGTTGTAGGTCGCTGTGGGGACGCCAGCGCTGCTCACCACCATCTCTCCATCACCTCCCCCATCCCTCACCCTTCCTCCTTCCCCATAACCCTCATCTTCCTCCCAGCCACCCCCCTCGCTCTCACCCATCCACACTTCTCCAAACTGCCCGGCTCCCAGCTTCTTTTCCAGCTTCAGCGACTCCCGAGGAATTTCCCAGGCATCCTTCTCCCAGGGCTTCTGGGGTGTGGGCACGCTGCAGGGGTGGGTGAGCCTCCGGCACAGCCCATCGCTCTGCCCTGCAGGGAGCAGCGAGCACCGTCAGCCAGGCTCCGTGCTGCAGAGCCAGGGTGCCAGCCCGGGGACAGGGATGTCCCAGGCACTGCGGGCATTTGGGGCCACCAACGGCCACGCTGTGACTTCCAGGGGGAAACTGAGCGGCCGCGATCACAGTGCAGCAGGGCTCACCCTTGTAGTGCTCCACCAGCTCCTGCAGCGTGGCAAAGCTGCTGCGCGAGGAGATGTAGAAGCCGCCACTATCCAGCGTCCGGATCTTGTAGTGCTTGACGCTGCCTTCCTGCAGCCCGTCCCCATCCCGCACCGACAAGGAGTAGCAGCCTGCATGGGGACGGGCGAGCTGCAGTGTGGGGCAGCATCCCCTCGGCTCCCGGCCAGGCCACCTGCATGGCACCATCCCCACCAGCCCTGACCCGAGGCCCACTGAGCCCCAGGCAGCAAAGGAGCCTCAGAGGGGCACATCCTGTCCCCCCCCGGGGCACATGGCAGCACACTGTGCTCTCACAGGGATGCTCACAGACCCCAGCTCCCGCCCAGCACCAAAGCCCCGGGGGTCCTGAGCCCCTCTCCCGGGAGCTCTGCAGGAGGGAGCTCCTCCAGGGCTGCCTCAGCCCCGGTACCTTTGCTGGTCTCGCTGTCCCGAATCATGAAGGATCCGATCGTGTTCCCGGGGCCGAGCAGCTGCCGCTCCGCATCCCTCCGGCTGACGCCTTTGAAGAACCACCTGCAGCGGGAGCACAGCGAGCAACGACCGCTGCTGGCGGCCGGAGCCAAGGCATGGGCTGGGCTGGGGGTGTGAGCCCTGGCGTGGGGGGGCATGGGGCAGGAGTGGGGGTGACTGCAATGGGACAGCCGGGAACGTGCTCAGCGCTCACTCTTCTGTCTCCAGCGAGTCGGCTTGGGCGACGAAGTTGCTGGGGATGAAGCCCTCTTGCCCTGTCGCCAGCGACCGTGCCTGCCACCACTCCCCCAGCCTGAGGACAGAGCTGCGGGTCAGCACAGGGCACTGCCGCTCCTTGGCACCGGTGGCACCCAGGACAAGTCACAGAGCCCTGGGGACAGCCCAGGGCAGGGACACTCACTGCTCCAGGACCCACAGCCGCTCCCCTTTCTGGAAGCTGAGGTCCCCGGGGTGCATGGCTTCGTAGTCATAGAGTGCCACCATCACGATGTCCCCTGGTCCTGCAGCGAGAGGGGCTCCTGAGCACCCCGTGTCCCTGCCACCAGGAAGCGCAGAGCTCCCACAGTACTGGGTTTGACCCCGGGGTGGGGACCCGGCTGTGCTCCCCATGGCACCACGCATACTCACCATCGGCAGGCGGGGACACGCTGCAGGTGTTGTGCTGCAAAGGGAACAGCAAACGGGGGTGTCATGGGGGCACAGAGTGGTGACCCATGGGGGTCTCTGCTACCGCCCGGCTCCAACCCACCCAGCACCACCAGAGCATCTCCCTGCCCAGCACCTTCATTTTTTTCTCCTCTCTTTGTCCACAATTCCTTTATTCCCATTGGCATGGGCTGGGACCCCGTGCTCCTCTCCCAGCACTCACGCCAGCCCCATCCCCGCAGCCCACACGGCCCCAGGTGTGGTGGCTGCCACCTGCACGGCTCTGTGTCCCTGGGACGCAGTGGCTCCCGCTCACCTGCGTGCTGTCAGACGTGGGGTCCTTCACGTAACGGCCCGGCTGCACGCTGGGGCCCGGGTCCGTTTTCACCACCTTCTCTGGGACGCCAGCTTCCTTCGACCTCACGCAACCCATCCTGCGAGCGAGGCGGAGCGGGGCCGTTGCAACAGCACCGAGAGCCCCGCACCCACAGCACGGCTGTGAGCCCACCGCAGACAGAGCTGCACTGGAGCAGGAGCCCAGCTGTCCCCGAAGAATCGTCAGCAGGACAACGTGCTGCCGGCAGCAGCAGGGCGCAGGGGAAAGCCCCCGAAAGGCACTTCCCTCTGTCCGGTGGAGACCTCAGCCCAGGGGAAAGGAGAAGGGTGCGGGCGGCAGCAAAGGAGGAAGCGAAGGGCCCCAGCACTGCTGGGAACACACCCGGCACCGCTGCGGTCCCATGGCCCTCAAGGGACCGGCACTGCCCCCTCCCAGCAGAGCCACCCCCGCTCCTGGCCCTTTGCTGTGTGCTGAAGGCTCTGCTGGTTGCACTCCAGCACAGAGCAGACGTGGTGGCAGCAGCCCGGTGCCAGGGGACAGCGAGCTCACCCCTCCCGTGGGTGATGGGCTCAGGGGGTCCGCACAGAGCAGGGCAGCGGCACAGCCCCGGTGCAGCCACACATCCCACAGCCACCAACACCCCACGTCCCAGGTCACCATCCCACCCAGTGGCTGTATGGTGATGGCCGTCCCCTGGTGTGCTCCTGTGGCTGTCCCCAAGCAGTGGGGACAGGACAATGGGGACAGGACAAGGAGCAGCCAGAGGCGTGAAGGCACGTGCCCATTGCTGGGCTGCCCATGGCCCCATGCCCTCGTGGATGGGGCAGGAGGCAGAGGGTCCCCAGCAGCCCCCGGGAGGCGTCACCTCCCTGCATGATGGACCTCAGCATCACCTCCTCCCTCCCTGCACCCCCCGACATCTGTCCCCACCCCGGGGTCGCTGCACTGAGCAGGGACAGCACAGGGAGCACCGGCTGTCCTGGGGGAGGGAGCAGGAGGGCAGCCCAGAACCGGGGGCTCTTCACACCCCACCCGGCCCTGCAGCCCTTGGGGCTCCTCTCTCACCTCGGCTGCTGACACGGGGCTCGTCCCAGTCCTTGTCCCGGAGCTGCGGCTGCTGCTGCTGCCACCGTGCTGAGCCCGGTGCAGCCCCGCCCCTCCCCGGTACAACGCTCCCTGTCCCCTCCCGCGGTGACATCCCGGTCCCTGTCCCCTCCCGCGGTGACACCCCGGACCCGAGCAGCCCTGGTGGCCGCACTGCTGCCTCCTCACCTGCTGTGGGCAGCAGGGATGGGGTGCAGGATGAAGCTGGAGCGTGCACCCCAATCCGCATCCTCAGGAGCAAAAAAGAGGAAACCCCACAGCACTGCCCCACAATAGGGGGGCGGGGGAGGGGGGGGGAGTACATTGCTGTGCTGCCCAGGAGCTGCAAGCTCTGCTGGTCTCCCCTTGGCCCAGTGTCCCCCAGCGCACCCCAGGTGTCTCTGCCCAGCCCCTGCCTTGGCCCATCCAGAGCATTCCTGAATCCGGGATGGGAGCAGCAGTAGCAGCAAAGGGACCTGTGGCTCCATGGCCCCACTGTGCCACCGGGCAGTCCCACACCATCCCCATGCTCGTGCCTGGGCAGCACGGCCAGGGTCAGCCCCCACTCTGGTTGGGAGGAAGCGGCTGGGCAGTGCCTCTCTTGCATAAGGATTTGCATACATCATTTTTTTTTTGAGAAATGGAGTGCTGTGGGCAGCCCTCCCCCCTGCCTGTCCCCTGCCCGTCCCTCTGGGGCAGCAAGATGGCAGTGGGATGGCAGCTATGGGGCCAGCAGCTCCATCACACCCATCCCAGCGATGCTGCAGCCCTGCACTGCAGGAAGCAATGTCCCAGGGCAGGAACTTCCTTTCAGCCCCGGCACCACTCGGTGTCACTCACAGGGATTGGGATGGCCACATGCAGCATGGCCTGGCCACGAGCATCCCAGTGCCCCAGCACCCAGCCCTGCCCTCACCTCTTTGCTCTGGGCAGCCAGGGACTGACAGCATCGCCCCATGCCATCCCCAGCACAGCCACTGGGGCGGACTGGTGTCCCAGCACAGCGGTTCCCATCTGTGTGGCACCGTGCCGAGGCTGTGAGCAGCCCCTCTGTCCCCGCTCCCCCCCGGGGCACAGCCCCTGCCCCAAGGTGCCCTTTCCCGTGGAGAAGAAGCTGCTCTGCTCCCATCTCGCCCATTTAATTGCAATAGATTACAGCACATGGCATTGCTTGTGGGGGTTCCCCCCAAGTGGAGCTGCCCTGAAATGCCATCACCCAGCCAAGAGCAGAGCCCTGTCCCCTCCTGCAGTGACACAGTGGGGACAACGTGCTCTGTGCGTCCCTCACAGGTAGTTGTCCTCCTCCTCCTCCTCTTCCTCATCCCGCGCCAGCGCCTCGATATCGTGGGTGATGTCTGTGATCATGCGGTTGAAGGACTCGGACTCGGAGCGCAGGGACCAGCTGTCGTAGCTGCGCACGGCCGAGGCCGACGTGTTGCTCATGCTGCGCTTGATGCGGCCGAAGCTGTCGGTGAGGATGCCGCCCTCCCGGATGCCGATGCTCTCCAGGAAGGTCTCGAAGTACCCGATGTCTTGGTCGGGGATGAAGGGCCTCATCCCTGTAGCAGCACCGTGAGCTCAGGGTGACTGTGCCCACCCCATCCAGGGGCAGGGACATCTTGAGCAGCGGGGTCCCAGCACCTCCCAATACCCCCGGTGCATCCCCAGGAGCAGCACCCTGTCCCCAAGGACTCATGGACCCATTGCTCGGGGCCACTCGGGGCAGAAGCCCCAGCGCTCACCCAGCAGGAGGAATTTCCTCCGGTCCCCGTAGAGGCGCAGCAGCTCGGTGCAGTACTCCTGCACCGGCGTGCCCAGCCGGTACTCGCGGAGCATCACGGCAAACTGCTGGATCTCCTGGGGTGACAGCTTGTTGCGCAGCTGCGGGGACACGGGGACGGGTCAGGGCTGGGAGCAGCAGCAGCAGAGAGGAGCGGGGTCCCCACCTGCCCCATGCCCTCACCGTCACCATGTAGTCCTGCAGCTGCTCCAGCCCCACGCTGCTCTGGTCGCTGCCGCTGCAGGCGGTGGCCAGGCTGTGGTGGGAGCGGTGGAAGGAGGGCGAGGACGTCCCGCTGTAATACGCCTCGAAGGTCTCGTGGGAGCCGTTGCTGCTGGAGAATGGAGAGGGAGGGTCAGGGGGCACCCCTCATGCAGCACCCATTGGGCAGCACGCCCTCACACCAGGGATGGGGGAACTCACAAGGAGCTGCAGCAGCTGTAGTCAGCATCGTAGCCGTACGTCCCATCCGTGCGGCAGCTCTC
>WBMW01003851.1:147618-171067 GCA_013396635.1 Penelope pileata
AGATGTGGCACTTGGGGACATGGCTCAGTGGGCATGGTGAGATGGGCTGGAGTTGGGCTTGGGGATCTGAGAGGGCTTCTGCAACCTTCATCACTCTGTGATTCCAGCATTACTCTCCCAAGAATTCCTGTGCAGGTTAATG
This sequence comes from Penelope pileata, assembly GCA_013396635.1. NCBI lineage: Eukaryota > Metazoa > Chordata > Aves > Galliformes > Cracidae > Penelope > Penelope pileata. The sequence continues at coordinate 147,761 of WBMW01003851.1, forward strand.
TGAAACCCTTAATGTATTTTGTAGCAAAATCCCCACCTTCCACAGGTAAAGCTGAGCTGAAGGGATTTAACCTGAACCCCATGACCCGGGAGGAAATGAAGCTCATCAACCGCATCCTGGAAGGCTGAGGCAGCTGTGCCATGGCCGTGACGGCGCGCAGACCTTGCTCAGTGCTGGGTGGTGGGGCTCTCACTTGTGGTGTTTGCACCATGTCAGCCATAGCCTCCCAAATTCCCAGCACTCCCATGTTGTTAGAGCCTCTCATGAAGAACCTGCTGGGCACAGGGAGAGAGCTGGCTCTTCAGCTGCAATTCCTCTGGCTAGAGCCCCTTCCTGCTCCTTGCTGAGGACCAGGTGGCAGAGCAGTGCAGAGGCCAGCGCTGGAACAGGGGCTCCTTCATGGCCTCTGACAAACACCCGCTTGCAAGTGGGATTATTAAAATCAGCGCTGTGGGGCATTCCTAACTGTGTGTGTGTGTTTGTTGTTGGCTTTTTATGTGAGAGCTTCTGTAGTTTGGCTTCAGAGCTAGTTCACTGGAGTGTCAGGAACAGGAGTAGGAGGAATTGTAAATCTACAGCGTGCCCAAAGCATAGAAGAGCTGTGTGTGCCTGTGGTATTAAAACAAAGTGAAACTATACATCTGAAACATGTCAGGAATCTCCTTAAAGACGTGTAGGGAGGAGCAGAAGGCAGCATCCTTTTAGTCTCACTGGGAAAACACATTCTGCTGTCAAGTTGGGAGCCAAGAGAACACAAAATGAGGCTTTCAAAACAAGATGAAGGGATAAGAACGTATGTATATTAGAAAAACCTGCAGCTCAAAGAGCCTGGACCTGTCCTGCAGTGAAGAGAGAACTGATTTAATGTACAATACTTTTGTCAAAGGTTTTAAAATTTGTCTTCTGCAGTACCGTATTTATCCTGAACTTGCTCTCCCAATACAAGTTGGGTAAGACCATAAGACTTTTAGAAGTTAAAATTGCTAATAGTCTACACTGATTTTCTTTTTTGTTACAAGTGTCTACTCTTCTGAGCTATAAAGGCTACTTTTAATAGAATTTGAAGACTTGACACATTGCAGATTTCCATGTTTCACTCACTCTCCAGCTAGCTCAGCTGTTACGTCAAACCCAACACAAAGCTGGGTCTGACCCTGCGCTCACTCTGTGCCTTTCTGCAGCTTTTGCACAGCCACCACAAACTTCAAACAGCACCACTGTTCTCCTGGCTCTCACCTTCCAGCTAGGCAGGTTAGGGGTGCATCCTCCAGGCAGCCCTCCATTGCCTTGTCCGGTTCCATGTGCACTTCAAATTATGCACAGTTCCAAAAAGACACTGTTTCAGACCCCTTAAAGCTGAGGGGTGATTTGTTTTAAATCTATAAGCAGACTTCCATTCACTTGATCCAAGTTTCAAAATTCTGTAGCTAATGCAGTAGCCCAAACATTCAACTGCAAGAAGCACGGCTGTCCACTTCAGGCTTAAGTTAGAGGTGCACAGATCAAAAGTAATGTTAACTTACTCTCTGAAGTGCCTTACCAGTAGCTTTGCAGAAAACTTGCATCTGTTCTGGCAGTGAATGGCAGCGCATTGCCAAGTGCCTGTGTTATAACTGCACTCTTACATAACCCACATAGCACAGCCAGGAAATGTCTCCAACATGTGATGGCAAGGTTATTTTTACAGTATCATGGCAACAGGTTTTATGATCTGACATGTTTCCATAGTAGTAGCAGCAGAAGGATCAGGTGTCTGCCTTCCTTGAAGGCTTTGTTTTGCTGGTCAGAATGTGTCTAGCTGCTTCATTTCCTCATACTCCACAGAGTGCAGGCGGTCAGCTGAGAAGCCAGCATCACTTGTGAGTGTCAAGTCAGCCATTATAAAATCTTTTATTTCAGCCTACTGCAGCTTCCCAGCTGGGGAAGCCTTAAGAAACAAGGCCAGCTGTCTTGTGCTGAGGCAGCAGTGTCCAGAGAGAAACGTGAACTGCTGCTGCACAACATGAGGAAGACACCATGAACTTTATCTATGGTCATCTCCCACCCCAAGCTTGGGATCAGCCTCACGCTGTCTGTTGTGCTGGAAGACTCCCAAAAAGCTCTCTCAGTTGTTTCTTCCTGTCGTTGAAGCAGCCTGCAGTGAAAACACTAAGATGACCTTACCTTACACCCTTTGCAGGCACAAAGAGTAACAGCCTGCTTTCAGGTGAAGCCGTACTCGTGTTTGTTATTTAGAAACTAAAGCCAGTGCTGCGTGTGGGCACATGGAGCTGAGTACTACAAAGTAAACTGAAGACACGTGTTAGCCTCGCAGAAGTATGACTTTAGAATCCAAGTACTACTTCACAGCATTAGAAAACACAACTAGCTCTAGGGGAGGGCTTAGTAAGTGACACAATGACTGCAGAGCAGATTTTCAGCAAAGCTGACACATGAAGAACTCTGGAACGATTTAAGAGCTTGAAAAGCAGGGCTATAAACAAAATCGTTCCCCCTACGTTCATGTGCTTGTTTTCAGCAGTGTTTCTGCAGTCTAGCTGCTTACATCCCCGTTTGGAAAGCGTTTGTTCTTTTTGGACTCTTAATCCTGTAAGAGTCGGCACTCCCTGTTCTCTCTGCTCGAGTGGAAGGTGTGTGCTGTCCTCGTGTTGAGGAACGGACGCGAGCAGGGCACCCTGCCAGCACTGCGTGAGCACGTACCTAAGTGCGTGTTCGCCACGAAGTTCCCAGTCACCGGATCACCCAGGTTTCCCCCTCTGCTGACAGGCCCATCATTCCAGATCAGGTCAAAGCCACCAACACGCTTCTCCTTCCCCGACAGCCTACAACATCAAACACAAGTACTGAAGTACCTGAGTAACGATGGTTATCTGTCTGTGCGTAGGAATAAACTCCTGCTCAGAGGCAAAGCTGAACAGCTGAAAGCAGTGGACATCTTTCTACTATTAATACCCGAGGTTAGCACAGTTGTAAGGTCAATCACAACATGATGCAAGACCAGCTTCTTGGAACAGATTGCTCCAGGAGCGATAGGTGTGGGAGGCACGATGCAGAAGGAACTCTGAAGGAGTTCTTGTGCAAGTCCCAGCCCTAACGCTGGCTCCATTCCCTTCACAGCCCTGTGCTGTTTTGTTTTCCCCACTCTGAAGCGGGGGTAGGCTTGCTTACTTTGCTCTGTTCCTGGAAATTCATTATTTAACAGTTATAAAGCTTAGCACATTACAATCAGTTGCCAAGAAAAGACAAAGTCACAGAACGTGTGGATAGCTTCACACATTAATAAAAACCTTTACAGGGTGATGCGCTTCCTTGCCCACCTGCCCTCCATGTCCACGATGTGGAGCGTGTCTTTGAGAAGATGGCACTTGAGTTCATAGTCTTCTTGGCTACTGGCAGCAAGGGAAGGTGAAGCATTTATCTCCAGAAGCCAGCTGAGGAGATAAGACAACAGAAGTTAGGGAAAACAGGCAGCTTTACTAATGGTTCATCTAACAGAAACGTCCATCCACAAACACATTACACTGCCAGCAGGCAGGAGTATGTGTGAAGCAATAGGAAATCTAACCCCAAATCTCTTTCCCGCACACCGAGCCAAAGAACATTCTGAGCTTATTGCAAAGTTTCTATTCCTGTTCTCGATGGTAATAAAGAAAAAATCCCTCCAGCATCCAGAAAGACATGCAAGTTAAAACCAAACTCTACAGAAAGCAGTAAACGCTGAGCATAACTCACAGAATGAGCACTAACCCATTTCTGGTGGAGGAATGCAAATGTATCCTGGGAACACTTTGCTAGCACAACAGTGTTCGAGGAGCTCTCCTAGGAGAGTGGTGTGAAAGCAGCACGCAGCAGCCGTGCTGCCCAAGCACTGCAACGACAGCGAGGACTTTCAGTCTGATTCACCACGTCGATTTGTTTCCTGACCAACTGAAGTCACTCAGCTCTTTACGTGAAGGCTGCCAAAGCAAAAATTTGGTTTGGGGCTATGACCAGAGTAGATTGTACAAATTAGAGCTATCCAGGGCCACAGCTGAGCTGCATTTATTTGCTCATTTGAAATAAAGCTGTCCCCAGTGGCACTACATGAAATCAGACTGATGGTGACAGGACACAGGGCTGTGACAGGTACAGCAGCTACCATGTACTGCAAGCAGAAATCATTTAAAAAAAAAAAAAAAGGTTAAAGACACTTCATAAGACAGCACCATCACATAAATCATATCCCTGCGATATTTCCTCACCTATGGTGCTACTTGCACTTAATGAAGGCTGAAGGAATCATCCAATTTAATTGTCATTTCTGAAGTACTATTTGCTGTTTCTGTTTTTCTCAACTCGTGTAATGACAAGTCAGTTGCGCTTTCGGGTTCCTGCTGTTGCAATACTTGGATTGCACATGTAGCAGATAAAATCTGAGAATTTCAGCTAAACTTTGAGTCATACTTTTCACTTAGACTATGAAAAGAGCTTATGTAAAAATAATCTAAGCAGAGTCAAATTATGTTTTAAAGCTTTGGGTCTTTTGTTGTTGATGGTTGTGTTTCTTTTAAACCTCCTCAATTTCTACAAAGCCTCTTTCTCCACAATTAGCAGAAGGCATCTCTTTCAGCTGGGGTCTTCCTTGTAGCCACAGTACCACAGCCACAGGGGACACGTTTTAGAGCTAGCAGCCTGATGGTGCTGGCTGGACATCCATCACTGCTGACGGGACACTGCTGCAATACACATAAGCAGAAGAGATGACAGCAACTCTCCCATCTCCAGCAGTTGCTGTGGTACATCAATACTTTCAGGGTAACTTATTACAGAAATAACCAAGAGAGCAGATTTTCACAAGAGATTCAACAGGCAACCTTACACGGTGCTGCACCCAGCTAATACACCCTGATACCCTGTGCAAACACAGCTGCATTCCTTCTGGATTTCAGCTTCCTATGTGTACAACAATTCCAACCTCTCTGTTTCACTTGCAGTTCCTGGACTGGCTCGCTCGTAGCCACCTTGCAAGCAACTGTCTTCAGGATGCAGAAGCACCCTGAGGCGTCCCCCCATCCCAGGGAAAGCAGCTGCCCTGATGCTATAGTCCCTTCTATGTTCATTAACACTCTTACGGTTTCAGATCCCGATCGATCAAGATGTCATAGCCGTAGAGCTCAAAGCAGTGTTTGTCACTGATAATCACTTTCTGAACACTCTGGAGGCTCTTGATGAAAATGTTGTCCATATCTGCGAAGAGAACTGCCACCGCTCCTGCTCCATGCTTGGCAGTCAAGTGCTGTCTGAGCTGCTGAATCATCCACTTGCAGCCCTGAGACATCCAAACACAATTATACTACGCTGTTCCCAACAGATGACCACACATTTAATCTGCATGATTTTTTTCAGTCATCACTCTATAGTCTCTACAGCCAAGCAATAATTCTTAGTAAAAACCCAGAGAGCAGAAGGCAAGGGCTACCAACTCCACAATGCAGTTAAGCAATTCAAGCTTGACTATTTCATGTCTATAAGGGAGAGAGAGGTAGGAAAAAAAAAAAGTCTCCAGGTCCTCATCAGAAATTCTCTAAGAGCAAGTCACCATCTTATCTTCCATCAGTGTACTGCAGAGACCCTCCTTTCCATACAGATGAGATCTATAAAAGGGAACAGCCTACAAATGGGAAGCTCAACACAATCCTCTATTACTCTGAAATGTTGACCCTCGTCTCAGATTCACCATGAATCTGACATCTCATTTAAGATTATTTCCTCTCTCTTTCAGCTGTGCCTCTTCAGAAAGGAAGCTCAGTGACAGCTGTGTGTAGCAATGGTAACCTCCTTGTAACACTGAGGTGTTAGCAGCCAAAGGCTAAGCTATAGGGTATCTACAGCTCAGAGGAGCGCTTAAGCAGAAAGCTGTTACATCTGAAGTCAAAAACATGAGCCTTATCGATGAGCAGACAGCTGCAACGCAACAGTTAAAGCAGAATGCTCACCCAGCCTCTCTCCTATCAATGAAATCACATTGATGGGTGTCTGGAGGCAACAGCACACTTAAGTGGCTGCAGCACATGTCCACAGCATGGCAGCTGGCACGATGAGGTCAGCCTGCTCGTGTCTGCCAGATGAGCCCCACTGGAGGTGTCAGGGGAGCAGCCTGCAGACGATGCTACTCGCTCACCTTCTCGGGATCGTAATCAGGTGCAGTCTTTTGCACTGCCACATTGGTGAGATGAACATCTGGCATGAAGCAGAGGTAAGGATCAAAGCCAAATAGACACTGAGCAAGTAAATACCAAGTTCTTACTCTAAACCACCCCCCTTCGCCTCAGTCCCAATTCATTATCCCCCGTCTGCAATCACAGGCTCCAGCCACCTGAGCTAATATACAACACTGCATGATGATATCTTACTGAAAATTTCAGGCAGAAATAAAAATCAAAAGTAACCACAAGAGGTATTTGGAAAACGAAGAAGTGACTGCCCTGAAGCTCTTCACACAAGTGTGCCTCCAGACCCCAGCACACCCCCACCCCAGAACAGCTGCTGTACCTCCCTCCCCTGTGTGATGGCTTTTGATCATTCAGACCAAGCGTGAACTTTCACTGAGAGAAGTGATGGATTTTCCTGTCTCCTAAGCCATCAAAATAAGGTGGGATACCTTTTGGGAAGATGTGTTAATCAAATAGAAGCTATCAAACTCAATGCAGTAACAAGCGTGACACATTGGAAATCAAATAGTTCTCTCCCATGAATCACTCTGTCCCTGTGCTCGCTGAAGCTAAGCAAGAAGAAAGGCTGCCAAAATTCAACCACTGACAATAAAATCAGGACTGACATTTCAGCATGGGTCCTAGCTGATTTGTCAAACTGACATTTCCAGTGATCTGGTGACACCAGTCTCCCAATGGAAAAGGGTGGAGAGACAGAACGACAGCAATGGGACAGGAGAAGCCTGTAGATGTTTGCAGGAGTCAGAAGTGGCAAGATGCATCTGATACTCCCAATAGTAAGCAGTAAAGTTGTACATTTCTTTTCTCATCCCTCTTTATAGCACGCACAGACAGGTAGGATACAGTGATCATCTATGCTATTCAGAGTAAATCGTGTATTAGAGAAGCGAGCAAACCCATCTCGGTACAACCAGGCCTTCAGAGGGATGTACTGGGAGGAAAGGAAAAGAACAAATGAGAGCTAAGATAAAAAAAATCCAGTTCTGATATAATAACTGAGTAACAGGGGTTGCACTTACAGATGTCACTAGAATATAAACTCTTAAGTCAAACTTTCGACCTATGAAGAACAGAAAAATACAATACAATCCAGTTGTTGGAACTGCTATCCAGATTAGATGTACTCAACATCACTTTAGATATAAATACACACACAAAAGCAGTAGGAATTTTAATCCTTTTTCTTACTTTATCAGGGGCTTTGTGAACATTTATCTAAGATTAAAAACACCAGCGGGACCACTACTCCAAGGCAGTGACAATTCACAAGCTTCTGGAAAAATAATGCAAGATGTAAGCATGCATCCCTTGGAATTATTTTGACAAATATTTCACCATACACCCTAATGACACGGTTAACTTCAGAAAAGGAGCCACCTATGGTTCAGCACACCGAACTGCCTATAGCACCCTTCTGTCCAGTGGGAACACCCTAGGTTAGGATAGTTTTTTCCCCACATACCAGAGAAGATGCCCATCTAAGCCTCTGCTTACCTCCTATTAAGTATGGATTTTCAATGTACTGCTGAGCTACATAAGTCTCTATTTGTGTTTCATCCTTCTGCTCATCTGCGTGGATACCACCCTAGGAGAGAATCAACATGCTGTTACCCCTTTCAAGGTTGTATATGGGAAAGATGGTGAAAAAACACTCAGTTTTTCCGGAAGCCAGATACCAGATAAAGTATCCATTGGGAAAGACCCACTGTAAGGAACTCTGTTGTCGCTCTGGGGAACAGTGAAGGAATATCACACAAGACCAGCACAGAAAGACAGAATTAATCAGTGATAAAAAGAGGGGATTGAAAGAACAGCAGAACAAAGTGCCTCTTGGGCATTCCCCAAATTGAAGACAGAGTTATTCTCACCTTCTTCCAGTCAACGATATCCTTCAGTTTTCGGAACAGGAAAATTCCTTTGCCTTGGGACCTGCCAACCTACAGCATGAAGAAGAGTTACATAGCATTAGGATTTCCTGCTGTTGCCCAGAATTTCAGCATAGAAGCTCTGCATAACCTGATTCATCGTCTGTTTGTATGCAAGCACATTTATTTAATGTTATTGGGACAGACAAAAATGAAGGGATCCAACAAGAGCTCTGTAACGCTAAAAGTTCAGATTTAAAAGTGTTAGGAGAATTCCTGGCGGAAAGGGCAGAGCAGGCAGACAGCCTATGGTAAAGTCCCACAGAAAGGAATAAACAAACTCTGTCACATGCTTGCAGAAATATAAGTCACACAACATATGTTGTTGGGAATTTAAGTCACACTTTAAATTTGTGTATGCTACAGGAGAGCTTAATTAAACGGAAAAGTCACTAAATATGTCAGAGAACCCTGGCAAGCCAGAGCAGAACAATCCTGCAGACAGCCTAATTTGCACTGTGCAGTAAAAGTGAGCCAAAAGTGGCCTGGATAAAGCACCTGAGAGGTAAGGCTCTCCAGAGGGCCTTCCAAAGGAAGCCCAGCCTCCTGCAGTCCCAGGATCTTGCACTGTGCATGTTCTGACCTACCGTGTCCAAGTGTGGGAGTAGGCAGCCTGAGACATCACAACATGGGGCTGCTCCAGAGCACAGACCAACAGAATGAGTAACAGAGCTTATTTTTACTTGTTTGTGAGTTTTGAGGTCGGCCACAAACTATTTCATTTAAGTTGTTGGTAAAATCCCAGTAATCACAGGCTGTACACATATCCATGTTTACTGTATTCTGTTTTTTCACTATTTTAATCGAGGTTGTGAGCATAAGAATCAGCTTAATATAAGGTTTTCTATTGCCAATTAACACATTCCCATCTGTAGAGTTGGATAATCACTAGCTGCTCTGCCCTAGCTGTAATTCACAAGTTAGTTTGCACAACTACCTCCCATTTACTTCTCAGAAGTGTGCCCTTCCTGGTCGGCCTGATTTGCAGCACGAGGCAAGTTGCTCTGTCCCAGCCTTCCTGCCAGACCTCCTGCACAAAGCGAAGCAGCTGTCCTCTCACAGGTCTCACAGATGAGCATGTTGTGATTTATGTACCATGGCACAATACCCCTGGTGTAAGATGGCTCAAATCATCTTGCAGAAGCAAGGCATTTCTCAGCTTTATGTTGTAGTCTTGTGTTTCTTTTAGAAATTAAGAGATTTTCCTTGGTTCTCAGGACACTGGCTGAATTGGAAATGGCTCCATTCACCACAACTCCATGTGCTCCATTCACCACAGCTCCATGTAGCTATAGGTTTTGTGGGACAGATGTGATTCAGAGCATGAAGCTATACTTCAGCTCTCTAACTGCAGAACGCAGAAAACCTAATGTCAGCCAAATCCACCCCAACTTACACTCCAGGCTGCTCATGGAGTCTTTTGTAATCCCTTAATATTCTCAGGATGAAAGCCCACTCAGTAAGTTGGCTGGATTTATATAAGGGCTGACATTTAACGTAGTGGGATTTCCTTGAAACCAAACAGATGTTTTCAAAGCTCCATCTTTAGGGGCTGCCCTAGAACATTGCTTACAAGAAGCCCGATTAGACAGCTGCCCTGCACAGACACATGTTCTTATACACCTGCAGCTGTACCGAAAGATTTAAGAGCATGAACTTGGCCATAACCACACAGCGAGAAGCCCCAGGAGCACAATCTGTTCCTCCATGGAAAAATCCTGTGCTTCATACCTTCACTGTTGAATTAACTTTGGCTCTACAAATAAACTGAGCTGTTTTTCAGCTGCTGAAATAAACTGCGACACAAGAAGAAGTGTTTGGGTAGAACACATTGGCCAGGAAACTGGCCAGCAGCATCGCTGCTCCTAGCTACCTTGCTACATGCAGTTCTTCCTGTGGGTTTCCTGCATATTTGCCTCTCCTTGCACAGGATGAAGGCATCCATTCATGTCTCTCTTTCCTCAGGTGAGCATACACTTACTGGTTTCATGATCCAAGTGACGCCAGGCTTCTTGCGAAATTCTTCCACAAACAAACGGTACTCGGAAGGCATTTCAAAGGTCTTTGGAAAGAAGTCACATTTCGCTGCCTCAAGCTTTCCCGCTTCTCTTTCTAGCTGCCTCCGAAACCTCTTCAGGTTCTTCACCAAGTAGTTCTTCCGACTCAGCTAGGCAGAAAGAGAAGTACAAGGTTAGGCCCAACAGCTGCTCACACAGACTGGCTCTCTGTCATTACCCTTGAGATGCTCCTGGTGACACCTGGACACCAACTGCACCACATCTTCCTCAGAGGAAAACAAAAGCAGACACCACCATGAACTGCTTTTGCTTTGTGGCAAAGAAGGCTCAATTTCAATTTTCTGTTTACTCTCTCCACGAACACAGGGCAGCCAGAACAAAGCAGGTCTTCCAAGCCATGTTTTACCATTTCTAACACAACCTTTCGGTGCAGTCAGCATACTCATTTCCAGCACAGACAGCCCTGCTCAGAACTGCCCACACTGGCAGCTGTAATCATGTTCCCAGGCAGGCTTAACTCAACCCGCTCCCAAGATCGCTGCCCCTGCGGCATGACCAGCTGAGCTGGAAGTGCATCAGCTCCTGAACCACTGCAGGTTGTAGATGAGTGTTACAAACCACTGCCAGCCTCCATTTATGCTCACACTGGTGAGCACGAAGGCTTGGAGCAGGCTCGCATTCTGCTCAGCAGCCCTCACTGCAGCAGAAGCAACATCCAGGAGAGGATGGTGGCAGAGCTCTGCGACATAAGAGCTTTAGCTGTTGCAACTAAACCTGCTCATAAATACAGGTAAGGCTCCCCAAAACACTGCTGTTTTGGGGGACCTGTTGCAATGCACCATCCTTAAATGTATTTATGGTAAAAGCTCTTTCGATGGGCAAATGATACGCATGTGCATCTGACTGTAATGGATCAGAGCTGCTGGAGACCTCGTTCTGCTGAGTCAGGAAATGCACCTGCACCTACAGACGGGAAGGTCTGTGCTTCACCCAGATCCCCCACAACAAGTTCTGTAACTTCCAAGAGTCACGGACTCAGTGGTGTTCACCAAACTGGGAGCAGAGCGAAGCATCAGGTTCCTGAGCACAGCCCTTCCTGGGACAGGGGATGCTGACACATTTCGATGGTTTATCAGAGCTGTAAGAACGAGGCCAGTTTTCACAGTGGAAACCATTACCAGGTATTTCCACTCACAACCACTTCTCATGGAAACTTACCGACAGCTTAGAAACATCCCCCAAGCCCTCCTACTTTCACTCCACCTTCGACAGCTCCTTACCTCATAGTGATTGCGAAAGTGGCAGATGCGAACGTGGTCCTCCATGTATGTGTGGTCAAAATTCTCCCGAAGCCAACTGACATCACACCAGAAGAAATCCCACTCCTCCTCGCTGGGGAGGAAGGGCAGAAAGCACCGCGTGCACCCTGCTCACCCCCACCTCCCGCGGTTATGCCATGGCCCCCGCTCCCCTCTGCGGTGCCCTGCACCAGAGCAGGGCTGCTCTGTGCGGGGCACGTTCCCCATTTTAAACACCAGCGGGGTTCCAGGCCTCTCGCGGCCTACACAGACCCGGGCCCTGCGGGCACAGCACCCCCGCANGGACCGCTCACCCTCAGCCCCGCCATGGCGCAGGCCCCGCAGGCCGCGGCCATCTCCATGGCAACGGCGGCGCAGCGCTGCAGGGGGCGCCCCGGGCCCGGGCCCCGCCTCGGGCCCCTGGGGTCACCTTCGGCCCCCAGTGCACCCCGTGCCCCCAGCCCCTCGCATCCCGTGGTGCTGGGGTTGTGCTGGCTCTGTGCCTGGCCCCGGGTCAGAGCGATCTGAGGTTGTCCCCTGCCCCTGTGACACCGAGGAGGCAGCCACCAGCCCGGGGGAGATATATGAGGGGGCTTCAGGGGACTGAGGCCATGCAGACAGGCTGGGNGGCGGGCACAGCCCCCCCGCAAGCCCCGGCGAGGAGGGGCCCCGCGGCCGGGCACGGGGCCGCACTTACTCCCTCGCCTGCTGCCAGCCGGGCCGGCAGCGCAGCACATCCAGGACGGGCCCGGAGAGGCCGCACTTGAAGCGGACGCAGGCGCGGGGGCGGCCGGAGGACGGCGGGGGCGGGAGCGGGGCGGCCCCAGCGCGGGCAGCCCCCGCCGCGCAGCCCAGCCCGGGCCCGCNCGTGCCCCCAGCCCCTCGCATCCCGTGGTGCTGGGGTTGTGCTGGCTCTGTGCCTGGCCCCGGGTCAGAGCGATCTGAGGTTGTCCCCTGCCCCTGTGACACCGAGGAGGCAGCCACCAGCCCGGGGGAGATATATGAGGGGGCTTCAGGGGACTGAGGCCATGCAGACAGGCTGGGAGTCCTACCCAGGGGTCCAGGCCTTGGGCCTCACGCAGCCTCGTCACCGCCACTCAGGGACAGGTGACAGCATTGCCCTGTCCCATCAGCGCTCGGATCAGGAAAACAGCCCGGACTTCACCCCGGCGCGGGTGACAGAGGAGGGAGGGGCGGCCGGGGACAGCCTGGCCCCAAGTGCTGGCTGTGTGCTCGACATCCGAACCCAGATCCGAACCCGTGCTCAGGTGACGGCAGCCACTGGTGCTACCCGATCTGCGGGGACAGCGGGGACGGCTCCCCTGGGGTGGGTGCAGAGCTGCCATCGCTGCCTGCAGCTCTGCCACCGGGCATGCCACCGGGCTGCGTGGCCGAACAGACTGCCCTTGATCGAGCAGGACAAAGGTTTTGTTCTTCTCTTCACACTGCAGCCTTGTCCGGCCGTGCTGGCAGCAGCGGCCGTCAGCAGACAGCAGAGCTCCCACACCACGGCTCAGAGGTGGAGTTTCTCTCCTTTGTCTCCTCCCGGTAAGAAGGAGCAGTCGGTGGGAGGGAGGCGTGTGCTGGGGAAGGGCTTCGGCAGGAGCCGCAGGGGAAGCGGACGAGGTCTGCTCTGTCCCCCACTGCTGCTGGGGGATCGGTGTCTGCGCGCTGGAATCGAGTCCCTGCTCACGAGCAGCTGTCCTGCAGGAGTGAGATCTTCATGACGGAAACCCTCCCAGGCAGCGACCAGAGCGGGGACGGCGGCTTCGCCTGGGGACAGGGAGGACGGTAGCATCGGGGACAAGGACACCTGCTCCCCGCCTCTCCCAGGGCGCGTGCTGCAGACCATGGGAAATGGCATGAGCAAGGTAAAGGGAACGCTGGGGTGCAGCTCTGCAGAGCCGGGCGCTGCAGGACAGGCTTGCAGGGCTGGAGGTGGGAGATGGTGGTCTGGGTCTGTTTGCTCTGTGATGCTGAGCAGCGTTACGCGTGCCACGGAGCCAACACGCCGATGCTGAAACCAGCACAAGGCACGGCTGGTGGAAAAGCTTGTTTACCTGCAGGCTGAGCAAAATGAGAAGCAGGCAGGGACGCTGTGCGAGGCTGCAGCAAGGGTCATCCTGACAGCCACCTCCAGCCACTTCTGTCGGGGTGTGCACGATTTGAACGGCACTGATGGGCACACTCCAGAGCATAGAGGACAGGAGGTCACTGCAAGCCCCTCTGAGGGAGGGAGGAAACTATCCCAACACCCTTAAAAGAAAGGCAAAAGCTGCCAAGTGCACACCAGGAGCCCTATTAGCCCCAGGGGCTGGTGGTGCCCCACAGTGCTTGCTGGCACTGGGCTCTGCACAGTGCTCAGAGCATTGCTCCCTGGAGGGGATGATTTTCCGGTTGTCTGAGCTTTTCCTGGGTCACAGGTGAACAGAGACATCTTCCTTCTGCTGTAATCATCCCCCTTCAACCTATAACCACTCATCATCTGGGAAAGTTTTCAGTGTTTTAGATGGAACTGCAATGCCCCCATTTCATTCACTGCGGAGTGGATCAGAAAGTTACTGGGGACAGGAATGTGCCATTATTCATGGCTCAGTGTTCTGCCCTTGGGAGCTGGCCTTGCTAAACGGCTTTTTTACCATCTTATTTTCAGTGCAGTTGCTGAAAGTTAAAGGCGCCCTGTCGATAGAAAATTGATCTAAAATTTTAGGAATCGTAAAAAAGCTCTTTAAGCTGTTAGAACAATAAAAATGTTTCCAAACGTGGGCAGTGAAATAAGTGCAAGCGTAACTGTGTTTGTAGAAATCACCTCAGCCCACCAAACGTGCAGCAAGGAGGAGGTGGAAGTGAACCCCACCACACACAAGTGTGTACAGGCTGCTAATCCTCATTTTCCAAGATGAGAACAAGGCAAAATATAAAAAAGCAAAGAGTAGGAATGGATGCAAGGTATCTCATTCGTGTAATCTGGAGTGCTGTTAAGAGAAGCATTGTCAAGTAATTATCTTTTCATCATAAGAAGTGAAATTTCTCAAGGGAACTAAATTTAAGGCACAGTGTCCAGAGTGATCTGTCCCAGGCTGTTGGAAATGGGCTCCCTGTGGAGCAGAGCAGGGCTGGGGCTATGGGGAGAGCACAGCCACTCGCTCCCCACTCTGCCAGCACTGCCCAGGGCTGTCCTGCATCCTCTCCTCCTGCTTCCCTGGACGTTGCTGCTGCTCCAGGCATCAAGGCAGTGAGGTGACAGCAGGGAGGTCATTCAGGCATTAATTTTAATGGCAGGACTTTTGCCTTTTTGACTGACGCTGGGCTTACCCTGGTTTGAGCCCTTCCTCACATTCTGCTTTCCTCTGCACCGTGCTGACACTGCTAAGCAGCTGTGCTCGTCCCATACCCTGCTGTGCTGCCAGTCCTGCGGGCAGGAGCCTGCATCCATGTGGCTCTGGCAGGGCAGGATCCAATGCAGCAGGCAGAGCCCATGGCACAGCTCTGCCAGCTGCACAGGGCGGGGAGGCTGGAGCCCAGGGGAGAATTGCATGGTGAACAGACATGGTGGCAGGGGAGCCCCAGTGCACTGGTACCATGGCATGTGTTCACTGCTTCCAGACTGACATCTCTCTCTGTGTCCTGCAGATCCTTCCTGGCCTTTACCTGGGGAACTTCATCGGTAAGCAGAGCCCCACACTGCAGAGAATTCCCTGAGTTTCCCTGACCCCACGGTCTCATGCTGCAGGGGAGCTCCCTTCCTGCACGCCCGCGGTGCCTCTGCCTGTGCTGCTCTGGGTGGGCTGTGCTTGGAGGGTCAGCAACAGGCCCTCTGCTTCCCAGGGCTTGTCCCAGCCACTTTGGGAAGGCTCAGGGGCTCCTGGATGTGTGAGCCCACAACCCTTCTTCTTCCAGCCAATGGATAAAAGCTGTTCCTCGGCCTGTTGTGCTCCTCATTGTCCTGGTTGGTTTGAGCCCCACTCAGGATGTCCCTCTGGTCAGCAGTGCATTCCCCTGCTTCTGGCCACCTCTAGCAATTCTTTCCTTCCACCCCTCCTGACAGTGCTGAGCACCGTGGGAGGGGGGGGGGTCTCCTTGGCCTGGGGAGGGGACAAACTGGGTGCTCAGGTGTGGGCAGACGCAGGTGCAAAGCCTGTAAGCTGAATAGCATGGAGAGCTGGTGCTAGCTCGGGATAGGGTGAAGCCACAGCATCCTGTGCTGAGGTTTCCTCTGCCACACAGGCATGCAGTTTGTGTTGGCAACAGCAAGAGAGAAAAGCACTGACAGGAATGGAAGGCCAAAACTCTTTGCCTTTCCTTAGCTTACTTCTCTTTAACAGCTTCCCAGAGATCTCAGGAATCTGAAAGGAAGAGGCTGAGCAGGGCCGTGACCTTGCCAGGAAAGGCTCCAGCAGAGGCTCCTCTGCTGTAACGCCAACCAGAGCAGGGACGTAGCTCACTGGGACAAAAAGCCCTCCCCAAAGCCTCAGCCTCCCCCACACCTTAGCAGCCAGGCAGGATGGGGCTGCACATGCTTGGGTGTTGCTCCCAGAGTCTGAGTCATGTTCTGACACAATTCACTGTTTTAATGGGTTTTCATTGTCAGTCACTCATGACTAAGGACTGGCATCTGTCATGAAAAAACAGCATTTATCAGAGCTCCTGCCTCCCTCATGGCTCCTTTGACAGTTTGATTCCTGCTGTAAGTGCTGAGAGCATTCGAAAACACCAGCATGAATTGCCAAGGAAGCGTCTTGGAGCTGGCATGGCAGCCCTGGCTGGCAGCAGCCTGCCCAGAGCTCACTCCTCAGCACCCAAGAGGGCACGTCTGGGGCAAAGGCTGGAGCTGCTGGTGCTGGTTGGAGCCCTGCAGGGAGCAAATTGGGGGGCCCAGCTCCCAGGCCCACCACAGGGGTTACTGCAAGCAACCACTGATACTTGGGCCTGGCTTGATGCCACCATAGCGTTGCTCTCCCAAGAAATTCAGGGTGATGACAGAGATTTAAGGCCTGCTAAATTAAGCTCTGACAGCTCATAGAGACATTTTCTCTGACTGAAAGCATTTTCCAGCCATAGTCAGCCTTTACAATGGTGTCACTAATTGCTGTCATTCTGCCTGCTGGACGCAGGTGGGGAGGTGATGGCTGATGCATGATGAGTCCATGGACAGAAGGCCCCCGCCTCCCTCTTTCCTACACACACACACACACACCAAAAAGGCACGGGCTAATGTGATGTGTGTCTCTTGAGGCTCACTGCTATTAAATATTCACATCATGCCATTAGCACGTCGTGTTTCAGATTTCTGAGCCAAGGTTTCACACCGCTCAGAAGTTCAGGAACCCAAAGCCACGAGAGGAGAAAATATTAGTACTCATCTCCAGCAGCCTGTGCAGCATCAGCTGGTCGTGCCATGAAAGGAAAGCAGCTACAAAGCTGCTTAGCCAGCAAGAGGAGCAGGCTCTGCTCCCAGCATAACTTTTGCACTAGACCAGTGACCAGAATCACAACCAGGGGATGCTGGAGCGTTAGGGAGAAGTAGGTCATTTCCTAAGAGCTGAGGATACCTGATCTCCGTGCGTGGAATTGCAGAGGGATGCATGCAAAGTGCTCCAAACTGCAGTAGTTCTCTGCAGGTCCCTCAGATGTTAAACAGCAACTCAGACCGCGCCAAGCTCAGCGTCTATAGGAAAGGCTGCAGCTCCGCTTCTGCAGTCTGTAAGACAAAGCAGACCAGCCAGGCTGCAGCGAGTCCCCTTGCTAAATGTGCATGCACAGGAGCAGCACAGGACACGTTCTTCCCTCCCTGAGCTGGTGAACAAGTAGAGGCAAGTGTGAAGCTGCCTGCTTGCACAAGAGAGTGCTTTCCCATGCAGATGTGAATTTTCACCCAAGCAGCAAGGTCAAGTGCCTTTGGAGGGAGGAGGTCTCTGTTTCGCTGTCTGTGGGGTTGCATTCCCAGATTTCTGAGAAGTGTTTGCATATTTGCCTGTGTCTGCTCTGCTACCAAGTGCGTAGATGCACGCGGGGGGTGTAGTGCAGCTGTTCCAGAGCACGGCTCTGCGTGCTGATTTGTCTGAGGCAGTGTGGCTGACGTGCTTGTGGGAAGAGAAGGGCAAGAAATAAATACATGCTAATAGCTACTTCTGTCCTTTAGATGCCAAAGACCTGGAGCAGCTAAGCCGAAACAAGATCACCCACATCGTGTCAATCCATGAGTCTCCCCAGCCCTTGTTGCAGGTAGGGTCCCAGATTTCTGCAGCTCTCTCTACACTGCAGCATCTCCCTTCCAGCCCTGAGCACCCCGTGGCACATCCACCCCTCCCCAGCAGCAGCCCCGGAGGAGTGAGACAGCCCCTCTGCTCTGGGCAGCGTGCTGGCTCGTACATATAACCTGGCCTTGAATGATGAGGAAATGTCCAGCTGTCCAACCTCACCTCAGCTGCCACCCTCTCCCAGGAGCTCTCTTCCCCCACTGCTCTCCCTGCTGCGGTGCTGAGGGAAGCGTGGCCCCATCGCAGAGCAAAGCTGTGCTGTGGGAACAAAGGCCAAGGGGAGCACTGAGACAGGAGAAGGGACCCCAGTGGCTGAGCTGTTCCTTTTATGTCTTGCAGGACATCACCTACCTCCGCATTCCCCTGCCAGACACACCCGATGCCGGCATGTGAGTACCCAGTGAGACCGGGGGGCACGCAGGGGCCCAGTCTCTTTGTGCTTTGTCCTCAGACACTTAGGGCTGCACCACCTACAGACTAAAAATCCACGTTCCATACTTCTAGTCCTTATTCTGTTTGTTCTCTTTTCTCTGCTAGCAAGAAGCACTTCAAGGAATGCATCAGTTTTATCCACCAGTGTCGCCTGCAAGGAGGGAACTGCCTCGTCCACTGGTAAAGCTCCTTCACCCACGCACAGCACCATGTTCTCCCCAGCCCACAGAAGAGCTCCAGCTGCCAGAACCCCCACTTTAGCCACAAGTGTTCACAGGGTCCCTGTGTCCATGAACCCGCTCGGGATCCACCCTCAGGCTTGGCTGCAGCCCCCAGCTGGGCAGGATCTGGGGAGTCCCTTGGGGGCCACTGGAGAGGGGCAGCTTTCGGCTGCAGTCGAGCAAGTGGGAAGAGAGCAGTTTGGGGCCGGCTTCCAGGCAGTGGCTGCTGCTTTCACTTCCCCTGGGGAGCAGGGTGTATTTATAGGCACTGATCGAGAAGACCTTGGAAGGGCTTTGGCTTCCCAGAGAGCAAGTTCTCTGAGAAGAGGAACCAAAATAGCAGAAGCGCAGGGGTGGAGGACGGGGCAGGTGTGGGGTCAGGGCAGCAGCCAGGAGGGCACGCTGCGGACTGTGCGCTCTTTCCCTTGCCAGTCTGGCCGGGATCTCCCGCAGCACCACCATCGTCGTCGCCTACGTCATGGCTGTCACGGAGCTGAGCTCTCAGGAGGTGCTCGAGGCCATCAGGAGCGTGCGCCCCGTCGCCAACCCCAACCCTGGCTTCAAGCAGCAGCTGGAGGAGTTTGGTGGCGGTGCAGCCCGCAAGGTGGGACACGGTGCGGAGCCCAGGGGCACTGGATCCCTTCTTTATGCCCCTTTCTTGCAGGCTTGGGCTCACACTTTGAAACAAGCATGTCAGTGTCCGCTTCTCCCTCTTTCCAGATGCGCAGGCACCTGAAGCAGAGGTACGGGACATCCCCTTTCAATGACGAGGAAGAAATCAAGGCTCTGCTGCCGGCGGGGAGAGGAGGAGCATCCAGAGCAGAGGGAGCTCGGCAAGGACTGGTGCCGAGGGCCAGGGACATCAAGAGCACCGCTCCCTTCCTGCTGCGGGTGAAGAGGACGTTCTCCTGCATCCCGGCTTGTCTGAAGTGATCCCAGCCAGGATCACCAAACAGCCTGGGAAAGACTGAGGAGCCGCAGCACCGCTGCTCCGGAGGGCAGTGCCGTGCCGCAGAGCCGCTACGAGCCCGGCTCCTTCTCCTCTCTGGATTCAAGCGTGCCATCTTCTGTCCTGGCTTTCAGCTATTGGGGGAGGGATTCATTCGCACTGCTGTGCTCTGCAAGGTCAGCCCGTTAGCGCCTGGTGTGTGGGGCCATCTGGCACAAGGGCAGATGACAGCTCCCCGGTCACCGCGGGCTCTCACTCCGGGCAGTGACAGACAGGGCTTCCCAGCACCCAGGGGATGCTGACAGCAGCTTTAGCACTTCAGTACCACCTGCATGGGCCTCAGGGGCACACAGGGTGCAGGAGATCTCGCTGACTCCTCTGGGCAGTTTTCCCACCAGCAGCAGCATCGAGCTTCCAGAGCCGAGGTGGCTGGGGTGCAGGGGCACACGGGCACGTTAGCAGCCAACCCCGCTGTCCTGTGCTCCCAGCCAGCCAAGCACAAGCCTCGAGCGAGCGCTGCAGCTTTCAGAGTTCATTGCACCGCATTCCCACTGATCCCAGGGCACAATCTTTAAACGGTGGGAAATAAATGTTTAACCTCGCCAGACCTCACTAAAGCAGAGCCTTAAGCCATTTTGCTTAAAGACTTTCTATGTCCTTGTGGTAATAAACAGCTGTTCAATGCAGACTGACCCGCCTGGGCCACAGGGGGAGCTGGGGGCAGACAGACCCTGGGGTGGGGTGAGTCTCCTCCCAGCCAGCTGGGCTGCACAGCCCTCATCTGCTGCTGGGGGCTTGGAGCAGAGGTCCCGCAGCTACAACCCCACAAATGTGGTTTAAGGTTGCGACCAGTACCCAGCCACGACCCTGTGGCATCACCCATGGGTGGGAAGCCACCCGTGTCACTGGCTTGCAGGGCACAAGCTGCTCAGGGCAGGGGCCAGAGACCCTGGTGCCACTGCAGGGGACAGAGCTACGTGGCCGGGCAGGAGCAAACAGGCACTCACGTGGATCCTGTTGTGCTGCATTGAGCCGGAGCCTGCTGGGAGCTGCAGGAAGGCCATCCCACACCAGGCAGTGCAAACCCTGCCCCTCCCCATCCCCGTGCTGTTAACACCTCGCACTGTGGCAGCCACAGGTGGGGATGACGTGGGGCTGCCCAGGTGGGCCATCAGCATCACCTGCGCTGGCTCCCTGCTCCCTGCTCCATGCACATCTCCCCTCTTCCCACGGACACTGTGCCCAGCAGCACAGGGACAGAAAGCTGCAGGGAGGTTTGAGCTTCCTTGGTGGGGGGGAAGGAGCTGCTGGAGAGTGAGGATGGCCTCTGCCCTGGGGGCTTCCAGGAGATGCTGCAGTTGGACAGCAATGTGTTCATCAATAATTAATAATTGCTCATTGTGTGACAGCTGTGGCTGAGTGCAGGCAGCTGCTGGGTGTCCCCAGGGCCCCTCTGCACCCGTGAGTGCTGCATGGGGTGCACAGAGCCATGCGGGGTGGCTGGTGGAGGGGCTTTGCCCCCGCTGCTGGGCTGTGTGTGCGGAGCAGTGCCACGCTTCCAGGCACCCTGAACCTCTCCCTTTTGTGACAGTACCTTAGCATCACCCCTGCTGCTTCTGCACCCCCTGCCCCTGCCCCACTGCTTCCCCTGCTCCCTCGCCCCACACACAGCCCAGGAGCTGCAGGGGGGGCTCCAGCCTGGCACTGCCTGGGCCTCCCCCTGCCCAGACACCTTGCACAGAGGTGGGTGTTTACACCCAGGAATTCCCGGTTCATGCTATAAACCCACACCGAGGCCATGCTCAGAGCAACGGCCCCTCCAGGTCCAGCTCCGCAGCGCAGCAAAACGCATTTATATTTATTTTGGCAGCTCTGGTTTGCACAACTGGAAAAATACAGGTGAGGGCAGCGTTAGATGTGAGTTAATGTTTGACTCCTTTTGAAACACATTCAGCATTAAAAGCGTAAGGGTGAAGCAGCTTCACCTTCCCCATGCAGGGAGCAGCACAGCAGGGGAACTGCCTTTGAGCATCTTCCCTGCTGGGGTAGTGACATCCCCCGGGTCCTGCCTGTCAGCACCGCGGCCAAGAGGAGAGAATTCCCCAGCTGTTAAGGGCTGGTGCAGCCAAGCTGTGTCTGCCTGATCAGAGGGCTGAGATGAGCGCTGGGACCTGGGCTGATTTGTGCAAGCCACTGAGATGGCCCCTTGGCACCCGCTCAGCACACAAGGCACCAAGGGGTGACGTGGGTCCCCTTTGCACAGCCCCAGGGCCTTTTCCTGGTGCAAAGCACTTGAATCGCCCCAGCGAGGGGCAAGGAGGGGCCAGGACAGGGCTGGTGCTCAGCCCACGTCAGAGCTGCTGCTGGAAATCCCCTGCTCATGGCAGGGAGGCCATGGCAGCTTCCTGCTCCGTGTCCCCTCCCCGTGTCCCCAGATTCCGTCCCAGCCTGAGCAGCACCGAGCAGGACGGCTGCACACTGCCGGGGCCAGCGGGCTCCTACCCCCGCCCCATCCCCTCCCCAAACCGCGCTGCACAGCGGTGGCACCTGGCTGTGCCCTGTGCCACGTGGCCATGCCCCATCCCCACGCCGTGTGGGGAACCCCAGGGAGGGGAAGGCCAGAGCCTGGCACTGTGTCACTGCTTATTCATTTCGAGGATTTCCAGCTCAGAGCAGCCCTGGCTCTGGGAGCCTCATCCCCGGCCCAGAGGCAGCGTTCTCTGACTCAGAACTGGAAAGGAAACCCAGAGGGGCAGCGGTGATGGAGCAGCAGCAGCCTCAGCCCCCCCGGGCACACCGCCCCCGCCCCACCGACACCACTGGGGGGTCCCAGTGAGGCTGGGACCCTGCGCCTGGCTGGGGGGGACAGACCCTGCTGATGACAGTGGAGGAAAGAACTGATGGAGCCAGCATCACTGCTTGCAGCATCGACCCCACAGAATCACAGAACGACGAAGGCTGGAGAAGACCCCTAAGCCCAGCCCCATCCCATCCCACCACCCCACTGAGCCGTGTCCCCAGTGCCCCAACCCCACGGTTCTGGAACACCCCCAGGGATGGTGATTCCCTCACTCCCTGGGCAGCTGTGCCAGTGCGTCACCGCTCTTTGGGAGAAGAAATGTTTCTTAATACCCACCCTGACCCTCCCCTGGCACAAAGTGAGGCCTCTTATCCTATTGCTGTTACCTGGGAGAAGAGACTGTGCCCATTCTTGGGCTGTAGGGGGTACTCCCAGGGAACACAGGGATGTGCCCAGGTCCCAAACCACGAGAAAAGGGGAGCAGAGTTCCCTAAGGGCAGGAAAGCACCAGGAGCCCAAGCACAGCCTCAGGCACCGCGGGACGCGGCCGTCCCGGTGCGCTGTCTCCTCCCCTCGGGCCGCGATCCCGGGGCGGCAGCGAACCGAAAGCGGCGTCAGGAAAGGGAAAGTGAAAGGCCGGGCCTCGCCGCGCTTTCGCTTTCGCGGCCGCCGCACGTTGCCGAGGGCCGGGCCGGGCCGGGGCGCGATGGCGGAGCCGGGGTCTCCCATGCGGCTCAAGGAGTGGCTGATCGCGCAGATCGACAGCGGCCGCTACCCGGGGCTGCGCTGGGAGAACCGCGACCGGACGCTCTTCCGCATCCCCTGGAAGCACGCGGCCAAGCAGGATTACCGGCAGCAGCAGGACGCCGCGCTCTTCAGGGTACGGCCGCCCCCCCGGGGCCCCCGGTCCCCCGCGCCCCGTCCCCGTGCACTCCCGGTGCTGCTCCTCCCATTCCCGTGGGCCCCCACGCGTGCCCCCCCCTTGTACCCCCGCTCTGCCCGCAGGCGTGGGCCGTCTACAAGGGGAAATACCACGAGGGCACGGACAAGGCCGACCCCTCCACCTGGAAGACGCGGCTGCGCTGCGCGCTCAACAAGAGCACCGACTTCCAGGAGGTGCCCGAGCGGAGCCAGCTGGACATCTCCGAGCCCTACAAGGTGTACCAGATCGTGTCCGACGGCACCCGCGATC
>WBMW01003851.1:174012-184610 GCA_013396635.1 Penelope pileata
CGGTGCGGGGGGGGCGGGCTGGGCCTCCCGTGGGCAGCGGTGCCGGTGCCAGCCCGATGCCGCTGGCTCGCAGCCCCGGGGCCGGCCCTGGCCGCGCGTCCGGCGCTGGACGATGGGGCCCCGCTCCGCCCTGGGCGGCCCCGCAGAGGAGGGGCCCGCCGCCCCCTCGCCGCCCGNTGCCCCGCGACGACAAGAAGCCGGGCAAGGGCAGCTACTGGACGCTGGACCCCGATTCCTACAACATGTTCGAGAACGGCAGCTTCCTGCGCCGCCGCCGCCGCTTCACCAGGAAGAAGAGGGCCCTGCGGGACAGCGAGGGGGACGAGGGCCGCGGGAGGCCCCCCAAAACGCGCCCGCGGGCACTGATCACGGCTCCTCCATCGGAGCAGGGGAAGGTGGCGGAGGGCGGCTTCGCTCCGCCGGGGCCCTCGGAGGGCACCGAGGGCAGCGCGGGGCCGGGCAGCGCTGCGGGGCCGGGGAGCACCGTGCAGCCCTGCACCTTCCCGCAGCCCAAGGCCCCGTTCTTCGCCAAGGAGCCATGCTGCCCGCCCGGCCCCCCCCAGCCCAAGGAGACTGCCCCCGGGGGGCTCCCGGCCGCCCTGCAGCTGCCCCGGCCAGGTCAGTACCCGCCGCCCAGCGACCCTGCACTGCGCTCCCCGGCCCCCACCGCGTCCCCCCCAGCCGAGCTGGAGGGCAAGGAGCCGGCAGCCCCCACCCTGGGGCTGGGCCAGCACTTCGGGCAGGTGCCCCCCGTGTTCCCCAGCACCCTCCTGGGCACGGGGAAGCCCCCCCCCTCCTGCTTCCTCGACGGCGATGGCTACAAGCAGCCGCCTCTGCCCGTGTTTGGCTCCTTCGGCCGTGCGGGGCCCGAGGCGCTGGGGGGCAGCTACCAGTGCCGGGTGCAGGCCCTCAGCTTCTGCGTCAACGAGCGGCCGTGTGGGGCAGCCCTGGAGCACCTCCTGGCCCCCCCTGCTGCCCCTCCGCCCCCCCGCCAGCCGCCCTTCGGGGCCGCAGGGCCGCTGGCGGGAGAGCAGAAGGAGCCGTGGGGCACGGGGGGCAGCGGGTACCCCCTGGGGCTGCCCCACTGCCTCTACCGGACGCCCGGGATGTTCTTCTTCGAGTGATGGACTGGACACCCCCTCCCCGGCCCCATCAGGGCCTCCCCAGCTGCGGAATAAAACACGTTCGCCCACGCTGCCTCTGTGGTCTCTGCATCCCCTCGGGATGGGGGCAGGGGTCACTCCGTTCCCACCCGTGATGCCACTGGGACTGTCCCCAAGGTCACCCACTGCGGCTCCTGGCCATGCCTGGCTCTGGTGGTGGGGCCATGGGGACGCGGGGGCACTGCCTCCAGGTGCTGCGTGCCTGGAGGTGCCGGGATGAACCCGTGTGGAGAGCACCGGGAGCCCCCCAAGCTCCGTCGTGGGGTGGCAGGAGGGAGCCCCATCTGCGAGGGGCAGGGGGACGTGCTGCACCCTGGGAGCGAGCACTGTGCCCCCCATACCCTGCGCTGCTCACGTGGGCCTGGCTGTGCCCCATGCATGGCACGAGCGGTGCTGGGCTCAGCGTGGAGCCCCACACAGGGAGCTGCACGGAAGCTCCGTGGGATGGCTGCACAGCACGGTGTGGGGTGCAGGGGGGGACAGGGCTCCCTGCGCGGGGCCATCCTGCTGCCAGGTCCTCGCAGCACTGCACGGAGCCCAGCCATGCCCGCGGGCTGCAGTGGGAGCAGCCAGGGAGAGCGGCTGCATCTTGGATTCCTGCGCCCTGAATCATCCCGGGCGGCTGCTGGTGAGGAGGCACCGCCTGAGTCACCGCTCCCAGCACCGCGCTGGGCACGGGCTGCGCTGGGACAGGGTGGGGTGGCCGGGGCTGGGCTGGGGTCTGCGCTGAGCCCTGGGCTGGGATGGGGCCACCAGCGCCTTCCCACGCATCGGGGCTGGCATCTCCGCAGCACCCTGCAGTGGGGCTGTGCCGCCGCTCCCACAGCCCTGAGCGATGCTGGCAAAGCGGGGACCTGTGCCTGTGCCCCCCTGCCTGGGGAAGGGACCTCCCTGTCCCCAGGGGAGCAGTGCCCCAGGGCTGCAGATGGGGATGCAGGTGCCCATCCCCGCAGGGCACAGCTGGTCCCCGTGGAGTGCCCATGGGGAGGATGCTGGGGTGGTGGGGGGCTCTCTGTGATGCTGTGGGGTATGGCAGAGCCCCCCGGCCCCCCAGGGCCAGCAGGACACAGCTCGGCCAGGCTCTGGGGTCTCTGCCAGGGCCGGCGCTGGCGTCACTCGGGGACCAGGAGCACCGCCACTGCGTCACCCGTTATCAGCGCGGGCGGCCGCTGCCATGGCCACGTCCCAGCCCCGGGCAGGGCAGGAGGGGCGGCCACTCGTCATCGGCTGAGCAGCGACGGTCGCTCAGCCCTGGGCTTTGCTTTTCTCCCTTTTTTTTTTTTTTTAATTTTTTCCCTCCCTTGTGGAAAACAATATTTGAGTGCCTAGATCATGCTGGCGTCTCCGGAGCCGTCTGCAGCGAGCGCGCTGACCTCAGCCCCCTCCTTCGCGCGGTCCCCGGGGGCGCGGGAGGAAGCGAGTGCCGCGGAGCCGTGCCCAGGGGCCGTCTGGTTCCCACACCGCGCGGCCTCCGCCTGGGAACACGCGGCCACCGCACCGGGCAGAGCCGGGCACAGAGCCCAGCGCTGGGAGAACCACAGGACCCGGCCCACGGCCACCCGGTGTTGCAGCCCCCACTGCAGGGACCCCATCCCCACAGCCGTGGGAAGGTGCCTGGCTGGGTGTGGGCAGTGGGGATGCAGCTGGATGGGTGCCCCCGAGCAGGAAACAGCGGGGCTGGAGCTGGGGCTGCGTGGGAGTGTGGCCCCAGGGGGGACGAAGCCCCAACTGCTCCGGCTGCACCCTCAGCATCGCTGCTCCCCGACCCCACCGGGATGGATGGGCAGAGCCCAGCAGCCTCCTCTGCCACGGGTGCACGGGGCAGTGCTGCCCTCCGCTGCTCCCTTTGCCCGCACGGCCCCACTCCCCCCAGCAGCCCCGGCCATGGGCGAGCTCCTCTCCCACCCTTCCTCCCCCCGGCTGCTGCTGGCTCGCAGTGGGTGGCCTGGCCCCAGCCCACTCACCCGCTCCCGGCGTGGGCTGGGGCCGCGCTGCAGCGGGCGCGGGGTGGGAGCCCGGAGCCCAGCTCTGAGCAAATCTGCGCTGTTGGGTGCGTGGCATCGCCCTCCTTCCCCCGGGGCTCAGCTCTGTGCACAGCAACGAGGGACCCCCATGTGACCACCAGCATCAGCTCAGCGAGCTGGGCCAGCTCCGTCACCGTGCCCCCGGCAGCGATGGAGGAGCGAGGGCGACCTGTGCAGGGTGGGAGGGGAGGGGCACCCGGCCCAGGCTGCAGGGTGAGGGTCTCCATCACTTCAGACAGGGATCAGCCGCCCTGCAGCACCTGCCCTGGGGCAGCCACGGTTCAGCCGCACACCGACCGGGTGCTGCTGCCGAGGGCAGCGGCTGTGCCAGTCCCATCCGCCCCCGCTCGCTGCCCCACCGCTGCGGATGGGAACCGGCACCCGCAGCAGCCGTGGGCACGGGGTGGCCCCGCAGCGCCCTGCAGCCCCCGCAGCCCCGGGCACCGCGCGGCTCCTGGGGCCCAGACAGGAAGGAGACGTCACCGCCGCGGAGCGTAACTCAAACCAGATGGGGCCGCGCTGTTTTCCAGGACCGCAGGGTGGTCACCGGCAGGAACTGGTCAAAGGCTGCCGGCAGGAAGCGGGCTGGGAGGGACGCCCTGGGCCCGGCAGCGGCCCTGCCCGCGCTGCCTTAACTGCTTCGGGGCCGGCTGCGGCAGGAGGGGCACGGAGCCAGGGGTGAAGCCCACGTGTGTGGGGCCACTGGGGGCAGCGGGACCTCAGGAGCCCCTTGAGCAGTGCTGAAGCCATGAGGACACCTTTGTCTGTTTGTCTATCCATCCGTCCACCCACCCATCCATCCATCCACCCATCTGCACATCCATCCATCCCTCCACCCACCTATCTGCACACCCTGCACCCTGCAATGTGCCGCTGCTGCCCAGCTTGGGGTGCAGGACCAGGACCCCCACGCCGTGGGCTGCACAAAGCACCTGGGAGAGCATCACCTGGGGCTGTCCCCATCCCTTCTGCGCAGGACCAGCTGCTGCTCCCCATCCCTGCTCTCAGCAGCCCCCAGTTCCCCGCTGCTGCTCGCACTCCCCAGGCTCGATGCCCCCCAGGGACGCGGGGCTGCTCTCAGACTGTACATTTATTTACAAGAAGCCGAGCACACGGGCAGCTCTCCTGTGTCGGGCAGGGCCCTGCAAGCCGTGCTGCCAGCCTGGGGCCAGGCCCAGAGCCACCTCCACCCGTGGCAATGGGGGGGGGGAAATGCCACCGCATCTCTGCAGAGGGCACGGGCAGCCCCGGAGCACACACAGCCCTCACCCCATGGCACATCCCAAAGCTGCAGGCAGGAGGAGTGCGGTGCCAGCCCTGGCTGTGCCGTGGGGCGAGGGCTGATGGGGATGTGAGGGGGGACAAGGACGGGGCAGGGAGCGGGAGCAGCGCTGCTGGCCTGGCCCCGGCGCGGCCCCGCTGGCAGCCGGCAGTTCCTGTGCGTTGGTGGTCAGCGCTGAAGCAATCCTGCAGGAGGGGGAGCGCCCAGCTGCTCTGCATTAGGACGCGTTATCTGGCGGGGACGTGTGAAGGAGAGGCCGTGCTGCTCCCCCGCTGGCAGCGCCGAGGGCAGAGGTGAGCGGGAACACAAAGCCGCCTTCTTCACTGCCGGCTCCCAGCTGGGGATGCTCCTGGAAGCGCGCTCAGTGCTTCCTCCCTTCCTGCTCAGCCCTCCCGGCCGCACGGGGCCAGCTCTGCTTCCGCGCCCCATCCTGTGCCAAAGCTCCACGGCTCCACCCGCAGCAGCATCCCCTGCAGCATCCCCTGCAGCATCGCATCACACCATCGCATTGCATTGCTACGGAGCACAGTGGGGCCGTGGCAGGACAGGGCTGTGGGGCTGGCAGCGTGCACACCATGGGCCCGAGGCAGCAGCGAGCACGGGGATCCCATGCAGCGCTGCTGGGCCCGGGATGCTCCGCGCTCACGGGAGGGAAACGCGAGCAGGGAGCGCAGCTGCGCGGCGCGGCTGAGCCGGAGATGGGCGGTGGGGGCAGCCCCGCGGCCACGGGGATGCAGAGCATCGGCGTTGTGGGACAGGGACGGATCGGGCACGCAGGGTCCGGGCACCGAGCGGCCCCGCAGCGCCCGGTGCCAGGGCAGCGCCATGGGATGCAGCAGAGCTGGAGCGGGGCCGGCGCAGCCTCTCGCCCCCGCACTGGGATGGGCGCAGGTGGGGCCGCCCCGCACAGATCCCGCTGCGTCCTGGAGCCGGGCACGGCCCTGGGAGGGGCTCTGCCGCCCCGTGCCCGCCCCGAGCGGTCCCTCCCGCCTGCGTTCAGACGCCCAGCGCCGTCAGCGACCCCGAGCTGGTGATCTTCCTGAAGCGGTTGGCAGCGCACACCCCGATGAAGTTTTTCTGTACAGGGGAAGAGGAGAGGCGCGGGTCGAGCTGCAGACCCCGAGGCTGCACCCACGGCTGCAGCAGCTGCCGCCCCAGGGCATTCCCTGAGCACCCGCAATGAGCTCTAGGGATGGGCGTGGGGCACGCGGCCACGCGAGTGCTTGGGGGAAGCAGCTTGGGACCCCCAGCCCCCCGCACAGCCCAGCGGGGCGGCCCCAGCCCCGTCCCAGCCCGTCCCCACGCACCTTCCAGCGCCGGCGCATGACGTATTTCTTGAGCAGCACCTGGGACTTGAGGCGGCGGTTGCAGCGCTTGGCCTTCTCCGCCAGGTTGTTGAGCCAGGGGTGCTGCAGGCACTGCCCCGCGCTCAGCCGGGCGCTGGGGGCGAGAGGGGAGCGGTCAGCCCGGCCCCGGGGCCCCTCCCCACAGCTGACCCCATCCCCGCACGGGGAGGGACAGGCACAGCCCCGAGGAGCGCTGGGGAAAGGAGGGACCAGGAGGGATCCCAGCACGTCTCGGGGACACGGGGCTCTGGGGACAGCCCCGGCACAGCGGGTGGCACGAAGGTGGGGGACCGCCGCGACCGCTGCCGGCTCCGCACCTCTTCTCTTTGATGATGAGGTTTGAGACGAAGTCCTTGGCCTCGTCGGAGACGCTCTCGAAGGTCTCCTCGTCAAAGTACCAGTTGGCTGCCAGGACGTTGTTGAGCGTCTCGGTGTCGTTGTCACCCAAAAAGGGGGAGAGGCCGCTGAGGCTGCGGGAACGGAGGGGCCGGGTGAGGGGGAGGCACCCCAGATCCCCCCTGCACGGAGCAGCCCCAGACTGGGGAGCGCCCCGTGCCCAGGGTGCAGCCCGGCACTGCCACGTACAGCATGTAGGTGATGACACCCATGCTCCACATGTCCGTGGAGTAGGACACCTGCTCGTAGTTGACCACCTCGGGGGAGAGGAACTCGGGGGTGCCAAAGTTCACTTTCAGCTTCTCCTGGGGGTTGTACCTGTGGGCGGGGTGAGATTTAGCACCAGGGGGAACGGCTGTCCCCAAAGCAATGTCCCCAAAGCGATGTCCCCTCCAGGAAAGGATGAGCCCATCCCCATCAGGCACTCCTTTCCATCCTTCCCACATCACCAGCGATCCCGAACGCAGTGCTTGCTGCATGCCAAAGGGTGGGAGAAGGAAGGGGGGGAGCACGGCACCTTCGAGCCAGCCCAAAGTCGATGATCTTCACCATGTGCCCGGTGGCAGCGACGCAGAGGATGTTCTCAGGCTGTGGGGACAGGGAGCCCCGCTCAGCTCGGAGCACGGCGGGGCAGGCAGTGCTCTGTGCTGGGGCTGCCAGGAGCACCCCGAGCCCCTTCCCCCCCGGGGCCCCCACCTTGAGGTCGAGGTGCAGGACGCGCATGTGGTGCATGAAGCGGATGCCCTCGCAGATCTGCCGCACGAACACCATGCAGTCCACCTCCGTCAGGTGGTAGTCGTCGTCGATGATGCGCTCGAAGAGCTCGCCGCCCTCCACACTGCGTGGGCACGGGCAGGGCCCTGGGTCACCCGGGGGTCCTGCAGAGCCCCCGACCCCCAGCACCATGCAGAGGCTGCCTCAAAACAGCCACGGGCACAGGCAGTGTGGGACGTGTGGGCGGGGTTGGACATCCTCTTCCCAAGTGGGTACAGGGATGCCCAGCTCCCCCAGGTGACCAGTGCTGCCCCAGCCCACCCAGGCATGGAGGATGTGGTCGTCCCCAGCCTCACCGCAGCCGTGTACAATGCTGCCCGGCCAGAGGCTGCCTCCAAGCCTGGAGCAAGATGGGAGGTGCCCAAGGGGACAAGCAGGGCTGGGGACATTCCCTGGGGCTCTGCTTGGTGAGGGGCTGGCACCTCTGCTCCATCTCCGGGGATGGGCACAGCCTCCCCACGTTGATGCCCCCCACCCCGGTGTCGGGCAGCACTCACAACTCCATGAAGAGGACGATCTCCCGGGGCGTCTCGATGGCGTCGTAGAGCTGGATGAGGTTGCGGTGGTTCAGCTGGTTCATCACGTCGATCTCCAGCAGCACCATCTCCTGCGGCAGAGCCCACCGGGGTGGGTGTCAGACCCGGCCGAGCCCAGGCATGGAGCTGGGCAGCGTCACAGCCCCAGGGACATGCAAGGACCTGATGGCACCACACACTGCCTTGGCCATGCTGCTTGGTTGTGGCCATGTGGCAAAGAGACCCCCCCAGCTCAGCGCACCCGAGCCCCCGCTCCCATCCCTTTGGGCAGACCTTGTCCTTGGCACCCTGCTTCCGGATCACTTTGGCAGCCAGCTTGAGCCCCGTCTGCTTCTCCGTGCACGTGTGGACTTCCCCGAACTTTCCCCTGCAGAGATCGAGAGGCATCGATGGCACCGCGGCTGCACCCCGCTGCCCTGCACCCATCCTGCCCAGCCCCATCCCCGCAGCACACGGTGCTGGGACCACCCCTTGGAGCCCCGTGCCCCCCTTACCCCCCCAGGATGTCCTTGGAGCTGAGGTTGTACTGGGAGCTGATGCTGGCCGTGTGCAGCGTGACGATGCGGTGTGCGAAGGGCGCGGGTGGGGGGGGGACATCGTCTGCCGAGAGAGGAGNGAGAGAGGAGGGGGGGTGAGGGGGGCACTGCCAGGGAGGGGCCCGGGGAGCCCCGGGCTGTGAGCACACTCCAGTGCCAGCTGCAAAGCGGGGGCTGCCAGCAGCTGCCCTGCACCTGCAGCATCGCCCTGCGTGTCACCCTGCTGCACGTCATCATCGTGCATGGACGCCCTGCTGCATGTCACCATGCTGTATGACACCCTGCTGCGTGTCACTGTCCTGCATNCAGCCCCCTCCCAAGGGCTCAGTGCAGCCCCGCTGTGCCCCAAGGACACGGCACGGGACGTGGGGACACGCTGTCCCCCGCCAGCAGCCAGGCGGTGGCTGTCACTCCGGCCACGGGGACGGCTCCTGTCCCGCTGGGCAGCCCCGGGCAGCACGGAGCATGCCAGGCTCCGGCAGGGAGCAGCCCGGGGAGGGGACACGCTGCATTTAGCCCTGTTTACAGTGAAACAGGAGCTCGAAGGCTGCCGGGCGGGCTGGGAGCCAGCAGCATGAGCTGGCATCCCGGGACAGCACAGAGACGCTGCCCTGGGGCTGCTGCCCCGCAAAGGGTCCCTGGGTGCCACCATCACTGCGCTGAGGATGTGGCAAGGAGCACAGGGCAGCCTTACCCAGTATCTCAAAAGGATCTTCCTTCCCAAAATCAGGGGTGAGGTAGGGGCTCTGGGGTGGCTCTGCCACCGCTGAGGACGGCTGCTCCGCGGCCCCGGGGCCTGGTGGCTCTGCGTGCCCCGGAGGCTCCGACCCGGGCTGGGGCTGCAATGTCCTCTCCTGCGGGACACCGGTGCTGCCTGCGGGGACAGGATGCGCTGGGGGCTGCACATCCCCCGGCGTTGGGGTGGGCTCTGCTGGACCCTCTTTTGTCGGTGCCACCGTGGTTTCCTCTGGGATCATCTCCATCACAGCCACCTCCAGCCTGGGCTGCTCCTCCCTGGAAGCAGGAGCAGGAGGTGAGCAGTGCCCCGAGCCCCACGCCCGGCCCCCAGCCCTGCCCCGAGGGGCTCAGCTCCCGGGGAGGGGACCCATCCCAGGAGGACCCCATCCCAGGAGGGGACCCATCCTAGGAGGACCCCATCCCAGGAGGATGCCGGCTCCCTGGGCAGCCCCAGGGCCGCGTTCCCGCAGGGATGGATGCGGGTACCTCTGGCAGGTGGCCGGGCAGCTCAGGCTCTGCATCAGAGCCGGGCGCGTGGGCTCAGAGCCCTTTGGTGGCTGCTGCTCCTGTGCCTGCTCCACATGGGCTGCCTTCTCCCCGTCACCCTGAGCCTCTGCAGCAGGCAGGGCCTCTCCCGCGGGCTTCTTGCCTCCACCCTGAGCCTCTGCTGCAGCTGCAGGCTTCTCCTTTGCTGTATCTGTAGCTTTCTCCTTTGCAGGAGATGTGGCTTTCTCTTTCACGGGCTCTTTGCCTCCACCCGGAGCCTTTGCTGCAGCTGGGGCTTTCTCCTTCGCAGCCTCTTTGCCTCCACTTGGAGCCTTTGCTGCAGCTGGGGCTTTTTCTGCCTTTGCTACTTTTTTCTCTCCATCCTGCCCCTTCACTGCAGCAGGGCCCTTCTCCTTGGCAGGCTTTTTGCCTGCAGGGCTTTTCTCAGCCTTTGCAGCTTTCTGCCCTCCATCCTCAGTGCTGGCAGCAGCCGGCCCCTTCTCCTTCACGTGCTCTTCCCCAGCTCCATCCTGAGCTGCAGCCTGGGCTGTCTTCGTGGTCTGTGCCGTCCCTCCTGCAGCCTCTGCTGCAGCCGAAGCCTTCTTCGTGGGCTCTGATTTCCCTCCAGCCTCAGCCCCTGGAACGCCAGGGGCTTTCTGCTCTGGGGGCTGTTCCTTGCCCCCATCCTGCCCTGGTGCTGCAGTGGGGCCCATCCCCTGTGTGGGCTCTGCCTGCCCTCCCCGGAGCTCTGCAGCCGCAGCCTGCTCCGTGCTGTGCTCCTTTCCCCCTCCATCCCCAGGCTGTGCAGCAGCCGGGGCTGCCTCCTGTGCAGGCTCTGCCTTCTCTCCGTGGGGCTCTCCTGCAGCCTTCTCCCCTTCATCCTGAGCCTGGGCAGCAGCACCTGGAGCCTTCTCCTCTGCATGCTTTTCCCTCCCTGCATCCTGAGCTGGCACCTTCCCCTGGGCGGGCTCTGCAGTCCCTGCCTGGGACTCTCCCGCAGTCGGAGCCTTCCCCGTGGCTTCTCCTTTGCCTCCATCCTGACCCTGGGCAGCGTTCAGCACCTTCCCCTGTGCAGGCTCTGCAGCCGGGGCACTCAGTGCTGCTCCAGGCTCTGCTCCAGGGGGGGCCGTGCTCCCAGACCCCCCCGTGCCGGCGGGGCTGCCCGCGGTGCCGTGCTGCTCCATGGGNGGGCCACCAGCCCGCAGGTCACAGCCACCCCCTCCCCGCCACCCTGCTGCCTGTCACACTCACTGCCTCCATGCCACCATGTGCCACATTGTCCCTTCCGTGCCACCATATCCCACCCTCCCACCCAGA
>WBMW01003851.1:184823-232912 GCA_013396635.1 Penelope pileata
GGACACCGGTGCTGCCTGCGGGGACAGGATGCGCTGGGGGCTGCACATCCCCCGGCGTTGGGGTGGGCTCTGCTGGACCCTCTTTTGTCGGTGCCACCGTGGTTTCCTCTGGGATCATCTCCATCACAGCCACCTCCAGCCTGGGCTGCTCCTCCCTGGAAGCAGGAGCAGGAGGTGAGCAGTGCCCCGAGCCCCACGCCCGGCCCCCAGCCCTGCCCCGAGGGGCTCAGCTCCCGGGGAGGGGACCCATCCCAGGAGGACCCCATCCCAGGAGGGGACCCATCCTAGGAGGACCCCATCCCAGGAGGATGCCGGCTCCCTGGGCAGCCCCAGGGCCGCGTTCCCGCAGGGATGGATGCGGGTACCTCTGGCAGGTGGCCGGGCAGCTCAGGCTCTGCATCAGAGCCGGGCGCGTGGGCTCAGAGCCCTTTGGTGGCTGCTGCTCCTGTGCCTGCTCCACATGGGCTGCCTTCTCCCCGTCACCCTGAGCCTCTGCAGCAGGCAGGGCCTCTCCCGCGGGCTTCTTGCCTCCACCCTGAGCCTCTGCTGCAGCTGCAGGCTTCTCCTTTGCTGTATCTGTAGCTTTCTCCTTTGCAGGAGATGTGGCTTTCTCTTTCACGGGCTCTTTGCCTCCACCCGGAGCCTTTGCTGCAGCTGGGGCTTTCTCCTTCGCAGCCTCTTTGCCTCCACTTGGAGCCTTTGCTGCAGCTGGGGCTTTTTCTGCCTTTGCTACTTTTTTCTCTCCATCCTGCCCCTTCACTGCAGCAGGGCCCTTCTCCTTGGCAGGCTTTTTGCCTGCAGGGCTTTTCTCAGCCTTTGCAGCTTTCTGCCCTCCATCCTCAGTGCTGGCAGCAGCCGGCCCCTTCTCCTTCACGTGCTCTTCCCCAGCTCCATCCTGAGCTGCAGCCTGGGCTGTCTTCGTGGTCTGTGCCGTCCCTCCTGCAGCCTCTGCTGCAGCCGAAGCCTTCTTCGTGGGCTCTGATTTCCCTCCAGCCTCAGCCCCTGGAACGCCAGGGGCTTTCTGCTCTGGGGGCTGTTCCTTGCCCCCATCCTGCCCTGGTGCTGCAGTGGGGCCCATCCCCTGTGTGGGCTCTGCCTGCCCTCCCCGGAGCTCTGCAGCCGCAGCCTGCTCCGTGCTGTGCTCCTTTCCCCCTCCATCCCCAGGCTGTGCAGCAGCCGGGGCTGCCTCCTGTGCAGGCTCTGCCTTCTCTCCGTGGGGCTCTCCTGCAGCCTTCTCCCCTTCATCCTGAGCCTGGGCAGCAGCACCTGGAGCCTTCTCCTCTGCATGCTTTTCCCTCCCTGCATCCTGAGCTGGCACCTTCCCCTGGGCGGGCTCTGCAGTCCCTGCCTGGGACTCTCCCGCAGTCGGAGCCTTCCCCGTGGCTTCTCCTTTGCCTCCATCCTGACCCTGGGCAGCGTTCAGCACCTTCCCCTGTGCAGGCTCTGCAGCCGGGGCACTCAGTGCTGCTCCAGGCTCTGCTCCAGGGGGGGCCGTGCTCCCAGACCCCCCCGTGCCGGCGGGGCTGCCCGCGGTGCCGTGCTGCTCCATGGGCACGCTGCGGGCAGCGGGCAGAGGCCCGGGTCCGTGGGGCTCCTGCAGAGAGAGGAGCGAGCTGGGGGCACGGAGGGACGCCTGCGGTCCTGCCCCGTCCCGTTGTGCCCCCATTTCTGCCCCGCGGTGACTGATGGCTGCCTGACCCCGGCACCTGTCGTGGTCATGGTGCCGTGCAGGCGGTTGGTGCGGATGGGGGACAGGGGTGCCCACGTCCCAGTGTGACTGCTGGGTCGGCAACACCACCCCCAGCCCAGCACCATGACGCCCAGCCCATTGCCATGAGCCTCAGCTCAGCTCCATGAGCCCTCAACTCAGCACCACAAACCCCCAGCCCGGCACCAAGTGCCCCCAGCCCGTGTGGCTGTCCCGAGGGATGGGTGGCTCATCCGGGAGCAGCCCCCGGCCCCATTCTGCCCGTTGCTGCTTTTACAGCGCTGGGAGCAGCTGAGCTGTCCCCGCTCCCCGTGGCCCCAGCACCACAGCACTCGGAGGCAGCAGTGCCCGGCACTCAGCTCTCAGCCTTTGGGACACGGCTGTCCCCAGGGCCACCCCCGCTCCTGCACTGCACTGGTGGCTGCAGGGACCCGGGTGACTGCAGCGTCCCCTCCGCCCGCCCCATGGCCCCCGGCCCTTACCTGGGGGGCAGAGGGTGGTCAGGAGAGCAGCATCCGCGCTGTGGCAGCGCCTGGACGGAGCAGCCCCTTCTATACTGGGTGTAACGGAGCCGGATTAGTGCGGGGAGAGAGGAGTATCCCTTACAGCAGCGGGAGCCGGCCCGCTTCGCCTTTCCCAGCACCTGTTGCTGCTGGAGCCCGTTCAAAGGACACGGCACTGCCCCGTGCTCCCGCCGGGTGGAACGCACACAAACAGCGAGCGGGAGCCGGCACGGCCACTGCCACCGCTCATCAGCATGGGCACAGCCACTGCCACCGCTCATCAGCATGGGCACGGCCACTGCCTCCGCTCATCAGCATGGGCACGGCCACTGCCACCGCTCATCAGCATGGGCACAGCCACTGCCAACACTCATCAGCATGGGCACAGCCACGGCCACCGCTCATCAGCATGGGCACGGCCATGGCCACTGCTCCCCAGCGTGGCCAGAGCAGCAGGGAGGGCTCGAGGTGGCCCCCAGCAGCACGGGACAGCCCAGCCGTGTCCTGGCTGTGCTGGATGCTGTGCTGAGCGCTCCCGAGGGGACGTGGGGTGGTCACCGCATGGAGGTGGCACCTGGAGCTGGCAGTGATGGTGGCAGTGCTGTGGGCATGGACAGCTCTGGGCAGTGCTGTGGGAGCTGAAAAGAATGGGACATCAGCTGGGAACTGAGTCCCCAACCAGCATCCCTGCCCTTGGGAACGGTCCAAAGGCACCAGCTGGAGTCAGAGGGAACATTTGGGGATCAGGGAGAGAAATGAAGGAGCTGGGGCGCACCAGGAGCCCCCGGAGCACAGAGGGGTTCAGGGCCCAAAGCTGCGTTAGTGGCAGGGCTGTGCCTCACCCCCGCCCCACAGAGCCCTGCTTGTGTCAAATCCCCAAACCTTAAGGCGAGGAAAGTGCTGCTGCCCAAGGGCACAGACATCCCTCCTCTGTCTCTCGGGTTTCTGCGGGGGTGGAGGCGGTCATCTGAGGCTGCCAGGAGGAACCCCGGTAACCGGAGCCGGCTGCCAGCCCCGGGGGGACAGCGCTGGGCTGCTAACAGCTCCCAGAGCCCAGAGCAGTGATGGATCACGGGGTGGCAGTGGGAGCAGAGCAGCCCGAGGAGGGAGGGCTCAGCCAGCTCTGCTGCTCCTGGAGCACGATGTACTGTGGGGCAGTGGGAGCAGGGGAGGAGACCCCTGGGGTTGGGGATTGGCTTCCACCCCCACTGCTCCATCCTTCCCCCGGAGCCCCACTGCTGCCCAGGCGCCGTCCACAGCACGGCCCAGTGCCTCCTCCCCAGCTCTGGTGTCCCAGCCTCCAGCCCTGCCCGGTGCTGCTCTGCCCGGGGCTCTGGCACAGCTGTGGGATGAAGCCAGGCTCAGACCACTGCCATGTGCAGCAGCTCCCAGGAGCACCCCGGGCACTTCACCCCAGGGAGGGAGGGAGGCTGCCCACACAGCCTGGCACATGCAGAGGGGTGGGAAGGGGCTGTGCTCACCCTCCCGTGGGCACACACAGGGGAAGGGCTCAGCCACATCGAGGTTCCTGATCTCAACACAAATCCTGCTGCCAAAAGAAGCCTTAAAACAAACCTGGCAGATCGTGGCTGACCCACCTGGTGGCCTTCTAGGATGGAGCAACGGCATCGGTGGGCAAAGGGACAGTGACCGATGTCATCGGCCTGGACTCATGCAAGGTGGACACGGTCCCCCACCACATCCTCATCTCTGAGCTGGAGAGAGATGGATCTGAAGGGTGGATGAGGAATCGGTTGGCAGGCCCCAGGCAGACGGTCAATGGCTGTGTCCAGGTGGAGGTGGTGGCGAGCGATGTCCCCCAGGGCTCTGTCCTGGCGCAGCTGCAGAGCAAAGGGAGCGGGCGGTGCTGGAGAACCCACCTCAGGGCTTCTCCTTCCCCTTCGCTGCTCAGCCCCAGGGGCACAGAGGCTCAGCCCCATGCACAGAGCCCAGGGTGAGGTCTAAGTGGAGAAAGCAAAGCGTGGGGCTGCAGCTCTGTGCCTCCGCAGCCCAACTGCCTCCAGAGGTTCTGTGCAGCGGCAGAAACTCCTCGGGCATCTCCCAGCGCCATCAGCACTCAGACAGCAGCGATGGCTCCAAGGATGCAGCCCCGTGCAGCCCTCGCAGCGCACATTGGCGGCTGTTGGCAGCCCCCCTCCCCTCCTCTGAGATCAAAGGCAGCTCCTGGCACAGGGCAGGGAACCAACAGGGGCTGTGCAGGAGCAGATGCACCGCTTCCACCCCCCTGGAGGTGTGATGGGCACGATGGGGCTGCACAGGGCTCTGAGCATCGCCCCTATCCACAGCTCCTGGGGACCGCAGCAGCAGTGCAGGGACAGCACTGTCACTGCCAGCCCACGGCCTGGACAGCATCTCCTCGGTGCAGGGCTGTCAGGCACCCGGGGGCCAACTCCAGCGGGCACAGTGCCATCCCTGTGCCAGCCTCCTCCTGTTGGAAGTTGGTTCTGTTCCTCGGGAAAAGGGGAGCAGACAGGATGCCATGGTTGTGCCCTGCATCCCTGCAGGCCCTGGGGCTGCTCTGTGCTGTTCCCCCTGGGAATTGCACTGGAAATGTAATTGCAAAGTGGACAGCTGGACCCCAGCAAGGTTCCCCCAGTGCTTTCAAGGTTAAAATCTGTGTAAGAAAGAGCTGCAGAGCAGGAGGGATCCCTAGGACAGGGCAGGGAGCAGAGCTGTAGGAGCAGACAGCTCCCTAACCCAAAACTGGTCCTTCTGAGGGAGGGGTGAAGGAAGAGCGTGCAGTGATGCAGCACTCTCACCAGCCAACACCTGCAGGCTAAGGGAAATGTGGGTGAAGATTTGGAGCATTGCAGGAAGGGCACAGCCTCCTGCACACCGGGGTTTGGGGCACGGCTGCTCAGAATCCCACGCTCAGGCCCAACACAGGGCTCTGGGTCCCCGCAGAGCACAGATACAAACCAACCAGCACCCAGAGCTCTCAGGCCGTGGGGTTTTCTTCCTTCCCCATTCAGGAACTGAAGCCAGAGCTGCACTGGCTGCAGCTGGAACACAGGCTGTCCCGGGGTGCTGGCGGAGCACCAAGCACGCCCGTTCCCTAGCAACGGGGTTGTCACAACTCCGGCAGCGCGCTTTAACCTTTACGCTTTCCCCGGGTGAGGAAGGCTCCTGGCCCAGCCAGGGCCCGGCCGTTCCCCAGGAAACCCAACACCTCGGCTAAATCGAGCCGGGGGGCGGCTGCAGGGCAGACGCCCACCTGAGCTGCCCATGGTCAACAGCTCAGCTGCATCCATCAGCACGCCGGGTGTCCCCGTGGCCCTCGTGTGACAGCTCCAAGGGAGGCGATGGGGAAAGACAGGGAAGAATCCCAGTGCTGTCAGGAGGCCCTTAGCTGAGCTGCGGCAGCTGAGGACAGGCGTGGCACAGCAGCACTGCTGGGCACAGACCCAGAGCAGGAAGGAGCCCTGCAGCGGCTGGGTGCTGCCCACGGAGGGCCAGGGCTCCTCCACTGCCCTCAGTGCCAGCACCGAGCCCCAGCGAGAGCTGGGAAGCACAGCTGGGGGGCTGAGAGCAGAACGGAGCCTTTTGGTAAGGACTCTCCTCACCAGCTCATAACATCTTCCAGTTCCCAGCTACCCTTCAACATAAAGCCCAGGAAAATACAATTTTGGTTCTAGTTCTGGTTTTCTGAACAACTTAAAACAGCACCAGGTTTTATGGGAATTCCACCCAGCTCTGCTTCTCCTTGGTTATTCCCATTTCCAGTCCCACTCACCATCAAGGCACACCCAAAGCTGATGAGCTTTGAGGGTCTATTCTCTTATACAAAAACCACAGGATCTGAAATTGCAAGGCACAGGTTTATAGAACACAGATTTTACACCAGTTTGTCACCCTACCCACCTCTAGAGGCACGTGCTAGAGCAGCACTTGGTTAACTCCTGGTGCACTGCTCCAGTCCGTAGCTTCATTCCCCTCCCTCTGCTCTCCTGGGACTGGAAAAGTCACCGCTCCATTTTGCTCCTGAAGCCTCAGCTGAGCCCCTTCCTGCCCACCACACAGCCCCACCATGACACCCAGCACTGACACCTTCCTACGCTGAAGCACCTTTTCCAGCACGTTGATGCTTTCCTAACGACGAGGGCACCCCACGTCACCACGCTCCATCCACCAGCCCCCCGGAACCCGCTGGAGGGCTCTGAGGACACTGCCCCATGCCCTCCTGGCATGGCAGCCCGAGGCCCTCTTTCACTGAGTTTGCAGTGTATGGGGAATATAAGAGGCCGTGTCTGCAGGAAGAGGTAATATCTTTTATTAGACCCAAGGATATAGTTGGAAAAACCTGACAAGCTGTCGAGCATACGAACCCCTCCTCGAGTCCAGGCAGGAGCCACACGAGGCCAGCGCAGAAACGCAGTTGCTCCATCATTCAGGGATCGCTGTCTGCTGGGGCTCAGCAGCCCCGTTCTCCTGCTCGCCTTCCCATCCTTCCCCAGCTCAGCAGCATCCAGGCTCTCCTCTGCCTTGCCATGAGTATTTACAGCTCCCGCAGCCCACGCACTGCCTGCTCCCCAGGAACTGGCGCTCGAGGCTGCAGCAGTTTCTGGATGCACATCCGAGGTCCCAGTTTCTGTCTAGCAGCTCAGATGGAAGAGCTGCACCGCGACAGCGACGAGCGTAAGGCACGCTGAGGAGTCTGCACCCCCCGGTCAGATCCACACAGACCTGAGCACGGCTCAGGAAGGTTTCAGGACCGCGCACAAGTTCCTCTCGCTCCTGTCATTCCTGCGGGCCATGGCAGTGGGGCTGTCAGCAGCCCTGGTGACAAACAGCCTCTTGGGCCACGCCGCTGCTATGACACTGCCCACGCCAAAGCCACCCTCAGTTCAGCACCGTGGGGCTCTGGGACACGTCAGCAGAACGTGGTTGAAGCCACCCTGTACAACTAGGTCAAGCTTTGGGCCCAGTTCTGTCACAGACACAGGGTGGTTCTCAGGAGAGAAGGAAAAGCTGAAACTGAGGTGAGGCTCCTTGCCCTTTAGCTCCCCATTTCAGAGTCATTTACCTTTTACGTATTAATATTACACAAAAATCTTTTGAGTTCCTCTATCACTTTCTAACTGCACAGTACTTAACAAAACACAAACCCACACCACACCAAGAATCCTTACCCTCCACTGACAGTACACTTTTCCTTCTTTTTTTCCTCCAAGCAGATTAGAAGTCTGAGGCTGGTACACTCTTCCATAGAATATCAGAGAAGGAGCCTTAAAGACCAGCTAGCTCCAACCCCCTGCTCTGGAAGGGATGCCTTGACTCAAAGAGCTGAAGTTTGATATTCCCACATCATGCTTGCTGCTGGCATTAGCCTGCAGCTGCTGCTCCTCTGTCACAACGCCCTGGAGCATTACACTTTTCAAGAGTTCCCGTAAAAACATCACCTTCAGGTACAGTAAACGTTCAGCTTTCAGTTTAGCTCTCAGAGGACTTTCTGCCTCTATCATCTCTCAAGATGAAAGAGAAGCCACAGTCTTGAGCAGCTTACAAGTCTTGAAAGCCCATCATGATGGGGAGGGATGATTCTTTGTAAACTTAAATCTAGATTTGATCACCTCTTTACAACGCTGGAATTTTTGTCCTCTAGCACATTAGAGCATTTGGTCTATATTTAGTCCTGCTGGCTGTGCTGGACTGGCTAGGAGACAATGCATTTTTAGCCAACATAGCTGCACTAGCACGAGCCAGGGAGGCAGCAAACAGCAAGAGTCATTTGCCAGTTAACGGGTTCCCCAAATAGAATGACTCCAGCTATAAAACAGCAGAAGGTTTAATGTTCCAATATACACAGAACTACTTTAAAGTGTGGGCAAGATTAATATTAGCATTCATCTATACATCAACAAGACAGACCTGCAATATGCTGGCTTGTGGAAGCCTCGTACTACTCAACACAACTCAAACATAAAATATACTAAAAGACTAAGGAGACAACAACCTGGAATCAATACGTAGATGTACACAGACAAGGCAGCAGGTCCCTGCAGGCTCAGAGTGCCCTTTAACAAAAGCTCTCTTGCAGGAAAGGGATTCAGCCTGCTAGCAAGAGAGAGCAGTCAGATTATGAATTTTTATTTAAAGTATACAATGTTTTTACACAATATCAAAACTTGGTTTAGTCTTCAGAGACTAACATGTCTGGATGTGAAACGAGGCCACGGAGATCGCATGGCACTCTGCACGCTGTGCCTCTGCCACCTGCCTCAGGAGGGGTTAAACCACCCAATGTAACAATAACGGAGCCCAGCCCTGGAGCTGAGGCTGAGGAGCCAGATAAAAACAACTGCTTCCTCTCTGCCCATCAAGAGTGCGGGGCAGGATGCACTCTCCCTCTTACTTTCACGTGGATGCATGTTAGCACTGGAACCTGTCTGAGAAGTTTGGAGACTTCGGCATAGTCAGCGGCTGGTCGCTGGGCTTCACTTCTACGCTGCGGTACCTGCGTATCGGGTTTGCCTTGTGAACCTGTAAAAGCCAACACCAACATGAAGGAAATGCAGCTACAACGAAGCTACATCTGTCTGCAAGATCGCCACGCTGCCTCAGTCACTGGAGGGAGCCACAAGGAACACACAGGACACTTTGGGGTTGCGGGTTTTACTAGGATTGTTCTGCTCCAGTGACCAGGCGTGTACAGCTCTGGAAGTCATCAGTTGACTCAGCTGCCTTTTTTACTTTTTACTTTTAAAAAGATCAGTTGTGACCTCAG
Organism: Penelope pileata; assembly: GCA_013396635.1. Taxonomy (NCBI): domain Eukaryota; kingdom Metazoa; phylum Chordata; class Aves; order Galliformes; family Cracidae; genus Penelope; species Penelope pileata. Next base: position 193,780 of record WBMW01003851.1, read on the forward strand.
TGAGGAGTGAGTTTGTGACAGGGAAACCAGAAAATGGTCCTAAAGCAGCTCAGCATTGACATGAGCTCATTTAGTACATTCACACATTCCTTTGGGTCCCGGTTCAGAAACAGCTCACTTACCAGTTCCTGCCTTAGCTTAGCTATTTCTTCCTTTTCACGCTCCTCTTCTTGCTGTCTGACCTGTTCTCGAAACTTCTCTCTTCTGGCTTCTAAGTTTGCCAATCGTTTTTCAAATTCCTGCCGCTCCTTAGCTCTTTTTTCTGTTGCCAGCTCAAAGTTTTCAGGAACTACAGAACCAGAAAGGCTCTCTAAGTTTAGAAATAGAGGAAATAACATTGGTGCAAAGGCAGTCAGGTAAAGCAGAGCAGTACTAGTGTCTAAAAGAAGCCTCCCTTGGAGGGCTTCATCTTGTGAGGGCAGTTAGGCACCTCTGAGGTTTTGGGGAAAAGCTTACGGTTAAACATGAGCAGTGCTAACGCAGACGTTACCCCTGCCACAGGCGTTCTCATAGGAGAGAGCAAGCACACCATTGTTAGTACAAACAAATTTTTGGCTTCCACACCCTAATGAAGTTTCTAGCTCCATGCAAACTAAGCTGTAGATGCCTTCATCTCATTACAAATGGGAAGAAAAGACTGACAGCTGCTGCAGAAATGCCATCTGTCTCTACAGGGAGCTCCTTGCATACTATTTACCCTTATCCCAAGCTAGCACACATCAATCATCTGCCAATTGTAGCATAGCTGTTAAATGCAGCTGCCATGTTAGCACAGGCCAGGGGGGCAGTGGAGAGGAAACTCCCCCGCTCCCTGGGGACACAAGCTGTTAGGGAATTAGTTGATTAAATACACAGCACTACTGGCTGCTCTGATAAGGAAAGAGGCATCAGCCAGCCTAAGCATCATTTAATTGTGTCAGCTTCGAGTTGTCAACCAAAGCCTGTGCAGTAAGTACTGTAACTCTACCTGATAACTGCTTATTTTCCTTTTTAGGCACAAAAGGCTCCTGGTACACCACTACGTTGGGACGAGCCTTAAAGCACGCTGCCTCCTTCTGCCTTTTCAAGTCTTCTTTAAGCTGCATGAGAAGAGAGCCCACCCAGTGCCAGGCATAACAAAAACACCATCTTCCCCCACCCAGAATTCAGCACTCCTAACACTGGAAAAATCAGTTTGACTTCAGATCAGATCACTTGCACAGAAAACGATATTAAAGCCAAAAAGATGTGTCACTTGTTGCCTGCCAGTTACTTTTGCCAAAAAAAAAAAAAAANTTTTTTAAACAAAAAAAAAAAAAAAAAAAACCTGAAGAACAGTTTCAGATCACAGACTAGGATAATTTTCACTGCAGACTTCACATGAGAAAAGCAATATATTATTCTTATGTCAATAAATCCTTCAGCACAGAGATGGTCAAAGGGACTCAGAAGCACGTAGTTGCTGCTTAGAAAATACCTCACAGCTGTTTCGCGCAGTCATGGTTAAGTCCCATCACTCACTAAAGGGTGGAAGAAACCCAAATCACCAGTGCCTAACTCATAGCACAAGTCTCTTGCCAAGCACAGAATAATTCATTGCTTAAACTCAGCTCCTGATCAAACTCAAGTAAACACTTGAAGTTGAGCTCAATTCCACCAACTTCTTCAGTCTGCTCACACGTGCTATCTTTATTGTCCTACCTGCTGCTTCCAGCTCTCCTGCTTGGCAGCTCCCCGTTCATCAATCTGTAGATTGAATGGCTCAGGCCGAGTTGGGGTTTTGACCTTCTTTTCTGGCAGCTTCACATGGTCAAAATAAGGCAGAGGTAGCGCCTTGAACTTTGGCACCTGAAAGAAACAGCTCGAAATATTCCTTGCCCTTTCCTCAAAGGCATGAAGCTTTGGGTGTTTAACAGCCAACAGCAAGAGGCAAGTCCTGCAACACTCTTTTTACTCAAGGAGTGGAACACAAAGGAATTTTTAGCTCTTACCTCTTCCTTCTGCAATTCCTCTATTTTTTTCTCTTTTTGTATTAGCCGCTCTCTGTCACGGGAGTCAAAAGAGAAGGGGCACACCTCCACGTGCCTCTGTTCTGGCATTTTAGGTTTGAAGGGCACTCCGTAGTGTGGCATAGGGTTAGCTTTGATCACAGGGACCACTTCCTTTTCCTTTTCCTAAAGGAATATTAACGTTAGGATCTGACACACAGCACTTCACAGGAAGACTACAGGTCCTGCCACAATGACTAGAATTCCTGGAATAAGGATCAGGATAACATCAAGAAAACACTCTGGATACTGCAAGAAAATAAAACAAGTACCACCAATTTACAGGCACTGTGAACCACAGCTTTTCCTCTTTCCAAATAGCTATCAGTTCCTGTACTCAACCAAATTAGACTGATTCTTTAGCCTCCTCTTCACCAGAGGGAAAGGAAGAACATGAATTCTGAATCCTGCTCCCTACCTCTGGGGATCCAGAGTGACTGAGCTGAAAAGGAGGTTCACGTGCACTCTGTCCTCAATAAGTAAAGAGAAGGCCAATGTTCTTCATCCTCTAGAAGTCTAAGCAGTTTACTTTCCACATTTGTGGTAGCAATACTTCAGACAGCCTAGGCAGTGCCCTCATACTTAAAAATAATCAGTTATTTAATTTTGTGAGAGAACTCATTTTCTGTTAAATGAGTAGCAGCAACTAGATCTTGAGCAGGGAATGGCAGAGAGAAAGATGACCACTGGGGTACTGCCCAGCAGGAGGGAAGGGGCTCGCCCAGAGCAGCAAACCAAGCAGCAAACACACAACAGGCTGGAGGAGGCAGTCACCGTGACGGGAGAGGAAGGCTTGACTACAGCACGTTCACAGTTACCTTTTCTTCATCTTTGTTAGCTGCTCGCGTTCTGCTTTTCAGGGCAAAGACTGGAGACTTGGGTACTGTAACAGGAAGCACCTTCTTCTCTGGAACACCCTGTTCAGAAAAGTCAGTAAGGAGCCACCCAAGTCAACAAGAAGCGCTACAGATCAACAGTTTGATTGATGTAGCACAGTACATACTCACTGCACCTCTTACCCAGTGACAGAAAACATTTACTGAAGATAATTAAATGCATGATGCAACATAGCTAAGACACTTTCAATCTACTTATCACCTCAGTCCTAATCCCTGGGTCTGGGTATCACTACTTACCACGACATCCTCCAGGATTTTAGTTGGACATGGCCTGGAATGAAATTCAAAGTGCTCTTCTTCCTGTTGCTTCTTACTCTCACGCTCCTGAATCCTCTTCTCTATTTCCAAATCAAAGCCAATGGGCTGCGTGAGTTCCTTCACAGGGGGTTTCTTGGGCAGGACTGGCCCACCCTCCAAGATTTTGTGATCAAGCTCTCGTGCTCTGAATTTGTACCTACACAGGAACAATAGAGATGGTCACCTACACACTGGATGTGGCAAGATGCAGCTAGCTCCTAGCAAACAGCTTTTCATGGCATGAGACAGCGGTAGTCAGGTACACAAGCAGTTGTGCTGTGTGCACATTGCATTGTGTGCAGCTTTACTTAGCAACAATTTTGCATTTGAAACAGCAAGATTGTAAGGACCACCTTATTGACTGTTTTTTGAAATCTGAAACAGGAGAGTTCTGGATTGTACGCAGGCTGTACTATTTTTGCTGTGCTGGATTTGCTTTACTAATCATGAACTGCTCAACAATCAGCTTCTCTTTTTGAAGACTACATTCAAAATGATTTGGCTACTTTTATGTTCCTACATTCACTGCCATAGGCTTATGCACAACGCAAAAGAAGCTCAAAATGTTTTTATGCTACTCATTCTTTAACACAAAATAGGTGCTATGGAGATGTGGCGTTTTGTTTCAGTGCCACAGAATTCTCTTAGAGGACCAGAGCCAACCTTTACTTACTGTTGAATTTTCTCTATTTCTTCTGCTTCTAACTCTGCTGCACTCTTGCAGGCGACGGGTCTGAAGCGGTGCTTGGTTTGAAGCACGGGTGTTTTAGGGTTTGTAAGCCGAGCCTTCGCTGGCTTTGCTCGAACTGCATCTATAAATTCAAGTCACAGAGGTGAGCAGTTAGTGGCAAGGCCTGCAACACGCACAGACTGTTTGCCCAGCACAGTAAGCAAAGCATCTCCCTCATTCTACTACCACTTCTGTGGGCAGCTTCCTGGCTGGACATAGGAGTGCTCACCCTCATCAGGTTTCCTGCTCCTCAAATGGTAACGAGAGGGTGTGCGTTTCTGGAATGCCTCGACCTGCTGAGCAAGGGACACATACTCTGATGAGGTCTCTTCGAGTTTTCTTTTGTTTCCCTGGGACAGATTGAAAGGCTTGGGGACAGTGGGTCCCTTCGGCATTCGCATCTGGAAAGAAAGAACTGCAGTCATTATGGCCATTTAACAGCAGGATGCTTCAAAGATGCTTCCTTGCCTCCCGATTCACAATAGCTGTTCCTTCCCCTTATTTAAAAGGTGGGCAACGCTTAACATTAGACATAAGTCTCTCAACTGTCTGAGCATGCACATGCTAGTCATACCAACAAACTGTACAAGGTATTATGCTTCAGTCTTCTATGTAGTGACTGGTGGATCTGACATTAAAGGTGCCACTCAAAAGCATCCTTCAGCATCCTGAGGCAGTGCAGGCAAGCAGTAAGCTAACAGTTACACATGCACAACACTCGCCTCTCCTAACCTACCAGCTGAGAGGGATAGCAGCAGCACGTGTGTCACAAAAGCTAAAACAAAGGTGGTGTCAAGAACAGTCAGCTGGCTGCCAGCAATACTCTGATTCTTACTGGAGATGGAGGATGCTTCCTCAGCGCTGCTGCAAAATCCACTTCCTTATACTCGTTCTCAGGCTGGCTTTCCAAGTGTTGCTTAATTCTGTTCTCTGTGCAGAAGTGGAAGTCAATTGGCTTTGTTACTTGACCAACAGTTCTCTTCACAGGTTGTCCTAAGGAGGAAGAGCACGTAAGGTCTGGAAGCCTTTCGCGGTGGGATCAGGAGGGATGTTTTTTGGGAAAAGACATTTAATTTCTAATAGCTTGAGCAGTGTTTAGAGAAAAAATCTAGAATCTTTCAAAACATAAAAAAACAATTTTGTTCCCATGAAGTTTAGGGGCAAATCTACATCAGAAGCCACCTAAACCATCATACATAGTATAAAGTCTGGGAGGTTTGTTTTTCAAAAGTACAGCTCCATGCAGCACTGTCCTGATAAGCCCAGTACAGCTTCAGCTTGCAATTCAGCAAGAGCTCACCTGCTCCAGCAATAGCTGCTTTCAGAGACTCCTCATTCTTCTTCCGCAGCTCCATAACCTCCCGCTGCAACTGCTGCATCTTTTCCAACTCCTGCTCCTCCGTACTCTTCAGCTTGCCAGAAGGATTGGTCCTCCTGCAGAAGCATGTTAAAGGCTGAGATAGCCTCACTGGTAATTAGCATATCAACGAATAGGAACATGCTTATCTCTGAATTTACTCTTTGTGAAAGCATGTTCTTTAGAAAAGACCTGTTGGGATTTGGTTTCCTCAAGGAAGTTGGCAGCTAACTGCCATCCTGCATATCCATTTGCTGTGTGCATGCTTCAGTCATTAACAAGAACAACTTTTTCCCCTAAATAAAAGGAAAAGGTTTCCTTTGCACAGAAGTTGGTGAAGCACATTTAATCCCAATACTGTTGCCTCGATCTGCTGTTTACCAGATGCAGTGCCGTCACATGCTAAATTGAAGTTGAAAACACTCTAGCCAGGGTTGTCACCTAAATCAACCAACATTAAAGACAAGCTTTGGTCACAGAAATGCTACGTACTTCAACATCGTTGGCGTGGAGGGCACAGTCAGTTTGCTTTTCCCTCTTCCTGGGGAAGTGTCAGGATGATGCAAGGGCTCTTTCTTTGGGGATACTTCTGTCACCTTCTCTCCGCTGCTAGAACTGAGGTAACAAGTTGTTATGGCAAACCACTACCTACTGTGCTCTAAGTGCAAGACCACCTGCAGCTCTCACCACCATGCACAACATCCCAACACCTGCTGAGTTCTAAGGTATGCCAGACTGGCCTTACCTCACCACAGGCCCAAGTATAGATTGTCCAGTCTTTCCTGGTACTCTATGGCTGTAGAAGGGAAGATTAATTACTGAGTTTTGGAACTTAGGCTTCACCTTCTGAGGAGGTAGATGTACTACCATTCATCTAGGTACAACAGTGTTTGCAAGATTGGCTTTTTTTCTTTTTTTTCTTTTTAAAAGAAAAACAACTTCCTGACCTTAAGCTTATCAATATACAATATCTTAGTAGTTAAGGCAACCTGAGATGTAATTTAGCTGTGACTCCTCCGTAGCTTATGACTACCTGAGCACCGCCTGATAGAGGAGCTAAGCCAAATTTAAACTAGCTGACTGACACTGAGTATGTAATAAGAAGCTTCAGAAACCCAAGATTTATTTCATTCACACCGCCACCTGCAAACAGAGCATTGCCTTCATGTCTTACTGCCATTTCTTCTCCTGTGTGAAATCAGTATCTGGAAATCAGGTTTGGGTCTCTTGCCCCTAACCTTCCACACTGTTCTGTGAGAACCCTTTCAGCCACATAGAAATCCTTTCAAAAGGAAACAGCTGTATTCCCCTTCTCAGCCCCGAACAAAAGAACATACATTCTCATTTTTTTCAGGGGTGGAACCTCTTCCTTGTCAGCCAACGCAGCATCATTTTTCTCCGCTTTGACTCTGGCTGGCAGTTTGCGTTGTGTTTTTCTTTGCTTTGGAGCCGGCCTTCTACCCGCTCTGGAGTGGAACAGAAAGCAGAGGTTAGCTTTCCCACGGGGGCTGAGAAGACAGCTGATCAGTATGACACCATGTCAGCACCTCACCTAACCCCAACATGCTGTGTGCTTAATATAACAATCCGAACGCAGCATGAATTACTTAAGTTTTACAATCCATAAACTTAATGTTCTTTTATGCATGCAAGTGTGCAGAGCCCCTTGCATTCAGATCGAGAACAAGTTCTGCCCAACTCAGGCAGATATAAACAAAGAAACTTTATCAGCCACTTCAGTTTCAGATATCCTCACATTCCAGAAGCTCCCAGTGCTACAGGGTCTCATCTGACAAGTATGTGAGACACTGCATTACATTTCCACCCCTAGAGATTGCCCCTCCAGCTCAGCAAGCAGATCAGCTATCCCAATACACGATCTGTGTGCTGGAGAGCATCAGTCCCTTAGGATAACCCCAAAACAGCTAGAACTGCAAATACTGAGAGCGAGGACCCGTTTCATTACACCGCCATCAATCTTCACACAAACTGAACACAAGCATTTCACCTCTGAGAGGCCTCTGCAGGAGCAGCAGCTCTCCAGATTGCCAGGGATCCAACAATATTCTGAGGAACCACATTGGTCTCTGACGTTCCTGCTTGCTTCTCTTCACAGCTTTCACCTGAGAACAGTGACAAAGGTCAGCTCATACATATGTACATACACAGGGGAACACAGAAGTGAAGCCACATGAGACCTTGCTAGACAACGATATAGGAAGATGGTCCCAAAACAGCCAGACTGAGGCCTTTGCATTTCCCTAGTGACAAACAGGTAAAATTTACCCCCTCCTCCCCATCCTGTCCATGCTTACTCTTTGCTGTTCCTTGTGATGTGACAGAAGGAAGAATGATATCAGGCTTTGAAAAAGCAGGGCTGCTCAGCAAGGCCTTTGACAGATTTTCTGCAGGAGGGATATTCTCCAGATTGGCTTGTTGGTCTGTGAGGAACAGGAAGACTTTCACTATACATACTACATTTGAAGTTTATAACACCACCTCTGAATACCATGATGATATTAACAAGACCATCCATCAAGTTACAGATCATGATCAAGTTTCAAATACAAAAAAAAAAAAAAACAGAAAAATCCAAGCTTGATGAATGATGCACTCAGGAATCATCCACGTGCCCACAAGCCAAACCCACAACAAGCATCACACCAAACCCTCATCCAGAGAGGGAAACAAACCGAGGAGCTGGAAACAACTTACCAAACCAGGAGTCCACGTTGTGTACATCATCATCGCTCAGAGCTGCAAAGTTGATGCAAGGGTTTGGGACATCAAAGGAATAGCGGGAGTCTGAGCGAGACATCTTCACACCGCCCTTCGGAGTCCTCCACCTGCACTGCTGAAATCCTTTAGACAACAAACATCGGCCACCTGTTACACCTGATCCCAGCACAGGTGTCAACTCCCCGCTCCACCCTCCACCTCTGCACTGTTCCTACAGCCAGATGTGGGACAGTCTTGGGTGCATTTTCCCATCTCATGATTCGCAGCTTTTGGACAGAAGGGCTCATCAGCAACACAATTTCAAAAAAACCACAACGGCCAAATTGTGGAAGTTTTCTTCATACCTGTCAGTGCTAGAAACATATTTTAAAGAGGAAGCAAAACACAAACCTTCTGCGTAGGGTGACTGGTCTGTTCTTCCCTCCCTCAGCACATACAGCACAGAAGAGCTCTCACAACTACCGGGGCAGAGGGGTACAGCCTGACCATGAGGGGACCCCAGAGCACTGCAACGCTCCATCTTCCTCCCTCTGAAGCACTACAGACAAGAACTACTAACACAAACATGCTCTAATGCAGTGAATATCGATTTCCAAAAGAGAAGAGAGTTCTGCAAAGTATTGTCATAGGGCAATAAGCAGGAAGAAGGCAGAGCTGGGTCCCTGGCAAGTCCCTTGGAACTACACTGAGAGGCTGGCCAGGCTGTAAACAAACCAAGCACTATGAGAGGGTCAAGAACAGTGCCTGCAGTTAATTAGGAGAGCACTGACAGCAGGAGGAGTCCTTATGTCAACAGGTGTTATTAAATGCAAGGAAACGTGAACAAAGGCAGCAACTAAGTAATAAATCCACAAATGGTAACAACACCACCTTTTTGCAGAGGTTTTTTTATGCTTTTATAACACCTCATGTAGCTGCAGGGCAAAGCTCTGGGGGATATGTTATAAAACACTCCCAAAGGAAATCACCTGAACTTTGCTTTTTGGAGCCCAACCAACTCCAAAGCAGCATATTCGTATTCCAGAACATCTGAGGCCTCAGCCATTGGCCTGAGCAGACCACGCATCATTCCAACCTAGGCAGCATGCTCCATACATGAGAAAGGGTTCGGTTCCAGAGCAAACCGAGCAGCACTCGGGAGGTGCCACTGCTGCCTGCAGCCATCAGCCCCAGCTGCAGTGCCCCAGCACAGCGGGGCTGTTGGCACAGGGAGGAACGTCACAAGCATCATTACATGACCGAAGATGTCAGGGTTAAGATCCAAAGAAGGCAAACAGAAGAACCTGAGCCAAAACCAACTGTAACCGAGCTCAAGACACGGCTGGAATTGAATGCTTTCCTACCACCCTTAATCAAGATAGGGTGTCTGTCAACACTACCCACTTTTTTTAAAATCAAATGCGTCATCTGCATTCTCCCCTCACCCCCACCAGCCTACCAAGCCGGAGCAGCAGGCTCATGTTTCACAGCTACTGGTGTTCCTGCTCACTGCTGTGGGACTGCAGCAGCTCAACAAGCCACATCTTCAATTTTTTGCTGTGTAAAGTCCATATTTTTCCACAGCCTAAGCAACACAGAGTGCCTCATCGCTGAGCCCTTTATCTCCCCACCCCAGACTGAATTGTGTTGTTTTCTTGGCTGATTACTCGAGTGCATCAGTACCATGGTTTCACACACCAAGTTTCTTGCATGGCAGTACAAGTGATTCTGAATGAATAACTCTCTGGCTCCAGAGAGCCCATTTCAGTCAGGTGAACTCATGGCATCCCCTACACATCCCCTGGGCCTGGGGCTGAGGAACTGCTGCTGAGGGCTCGCAGCACCCTGTGGGGACCCCACAGCCCCTTCCTGCAGGCTGGCTCACAGCACTATCAGCTCGTGTCTGCTCCATAGCACTCCAGCTCAAGAACAGTGTGAAAGGATGAGGACCCAGCCCCCTCGCTATCAAGAACAGCCCAAATTAATTCGATAAAAGTGACTGCATCACTAAAACCTGAATTCTCTTTCTGGGTGCACTCCCCTCGCTGACGTAAACAAGCTTCACACAGACACGATCCATACAGCTCCTGTACAGCACAGCACAAAGCTGCATCTGCAACGAGGAACAGACCACGGGCTTCTCCACACATCGAGTTTCTTTTGAGTAACTACACTTTGGCACGTTCCAGAAGAGTGCCTTGGCCTGGTTTGGATTAGTTGGCTTTGATAAAGGATTAAGCTAAATTGGAACAAGCATTCCTCTCCCAGAATAAGACTGATCCGACAGCAAGTGCAATAGGTATTTTAGAATAACTTCACACCTCACTCTAATCCAAATTAGCTCTAAAACGCTGACGTGATCCCATCACGGATGAGCTCGGTGGCTTTGTTTCAGCGTCGTTGTGAACTCCTTGCCAAAAACGTTTAGGCTGGACAAGGCCTGGGATGAGTAACTCCACGAGAGCTGCAGTGGGCTCAGTGCTGGGAGGAGGCTGCAGGGAGGATCTGTTCCCACTCACTGCCTTGCAATACAATTGGATGTGCTCAATTTGGGACAGCACCGTATCACAGTACATCCCTGGAGCTCCATCAGCTGCAGACATGACTTCTAAGATCCTACCAGGTTTGGGGAGGCCAAAACCCAACCAAATGGCATCAGATGCACAAAAAGGACAACCCAAATGACACCAGCAGACAACGAGGCCCATGCCTCAAGGCCTGGGCAAGCAGGAGCAGCTCCCTGCAGCCATTGGAGCAGTGATTCCTGTGCCTTCTGCTGGCACACTCAGCGCTCGCTGCCATCTAAACACTGCACTAACACGGCAACGAGTCAGCCTGGCAGCTTCTGCAGCACAACGCTCCCCTTCCCTTTTATAGAGCTGATAACCCAGAGTCCCCAGATGCTTTTCACCAGCTGATGTATAAATTGGGACCTTTTAAAGGGCTGGAAGCTGCTTCTGTAGAGATTCAGTGGTGCCACCGAAGCCTTGCAGGAAGCTATCCCAGCACAGAGCTGCCGTGGGGGCTTCTTCAGCAGGATGCCTGCAGCCAGAAAGACCCTTACTTTTTCCTGAGTGAGGTTAAACATTCTTAAATTTGGGATTTTCAGCTTCTCATTCTTCTTTGGTATTCTCCATTCAGCAGGGAAAGGTGCTCTGTGCAGCACAGAATTCACCCCTCCAGGCACAGCACAGAGCAGTGCTTCCACCCCAGCACGTAACCCCCAGCCCCGAGCTGGGAGCCAGGGATGAGCACACCCCGAGGGGCCATCACTCATCTCCAGCTCCGCAGCAGCGAGGTGCCAGCAGCCCTACCAGCTCCCGAGCTGTCCCCCTTCCAGCAGCCCAAAATAGAGCTCCCCGACACCTCCCGTGGTGGCTGTGAGCTCCCCCGAGCTCCGGGGGATATGGAGATGGGTGTTCCAGGAACAGTCACGCGAGGAACCAGGCGTTATTTTTAGGTGGGCAACCTCAGCGCATTGTTAGGGAAACCGACGTCCCTCCCACACAGAGAGGGCAGTGTGAGAGCAGCAGACCCCCGAGCACTGCTGTCCCTGCGGGCACACCGCTCCCCGGTGCCTTCCTGGGCTGTGCCGGGCACTGGGATGCGGTGGGAGAAGCAGAAATCCCTTTCCCCAGAACTCAGCAGCGGGTGGCTCCGAGCTTTGGGCCGCACACCCGCCCCGAGCCCCGGTCCCACGGCCCCGACCCGGGGCAGCCGCTGCCCTCCCGCAGCCCCCGGCCTACAGCCGCTCCCAGCCCCAGCGCCGTGGGGTCGGGATGGGGCCTACCCCTGAGACCCGGGCCAGGCCCAGTCCCACGACCCCACAGCCACGGCCGGAGAGGCCCGGAGCAGGGCAGCGACCGGGGACACCGCTACGGGACGCCTCAGGAGGCAGCGGGGAACCTGAGGAGAGCCCCGGGCGGCCCAACCGCTCCCACTCACCTCAGCACCACAGCCACCGCGCGCGGCGCCTCCGCCCGCCGCCGTTAACAGATTTCAAACGGGCCCCTCTGTGTCCGAACGGACCAATCAGCGCCCAGCGCACGACGTCGCTGCGTGCCGATTGGGTGGATCGCCGAAGCGTTAGGCGACCCGGATTAGCAATCCCCGCCCCTCCGGGAGCCCAGCGCTGCCGGTGGACGCTGCCGGGAAACGTAGTGCCCAAACGCCCGTACTCGCAGGCGGAAGGCTGGAAGCAAACCACAACTCCCATAATGCACAGGGAGGGAAGAGTCTGGCCAACCAGGAGATGCGGAGCTTTGAGGCGGCCTATCAGCTGCCGGGAGGCGGGTTTCCCTCTCAGGACAGGTCGGGCATCCTGGTGTTCGGCGGCTGCGCACCCGGCGCCCGCTTCCGCCCTCTGCTGGGGGTGAGAACGGCCCTCACCCGCGGCAGCACGGCAGGGCCTTCCTGCAGGCCCTTAGAACTGAAGGAACGGGGCCCCAGAGCCTCCAGGCCCGTCGGACAGCAGCCGCTTGGCTCCGAGCGGGAGATAGCAGCTCCGGTGATCGGTTCTGCAGCCCGCTGCCGGCAGAGCTGCTGTCACTTGGGTGCTGCAGAACGGAGCCAGATCATCGCCACGGGCACCCAGCTGCCGGTGCCACGGCTACAGCGTGGGGTCACCAACGCGAGAGCTCGTGGGGCTGCTCCCCCCACAGCCGCTGTATTCCGAAGGCGGCCGGCGAGGGCCCAGCAGCCGCCACGAGGGGGCGTCGGAGCATTGCCTTCTCGCCGCACCGCCGCGCCTGCGCACTGCCCCGTTCGGCCCACGCACACACCCCCCTCGCACTGCCGTTTCCGCGCATGCGCGCTGCTCCTCGCCCTCCCTCCCGCACCCCCCCGGCGCGGCCCAGGAGCGCGGCGGCCGCTCGGCGGTGATGCGGACGGAACCCAGGGATTTCTGAGCGGGCCGAGGCCCGGCAGGGCTCTCCCGGCGACCCCCTGCGCGGCTGCCGGCAGGGCCCGCGGGGCGGGGGCGGTGAGGGCCCGGACGCCGCGCTGACCGCTGAGGTGAGGGGCGGAGCGGGGCGGGCCGTGAGCGACGTGCGGTTCAGCCAATGGGAGCGCCTGTTTGCTTGCCCCGCCCCCTAGGCGTTATCCCGGCGGGTGATTGGCGGCGGGGGGCGGGCCGCGTGGGCGCGAGCCCCGTGGCGGCCCTCGTGCGCGGTCCCCGTGCTACGGCGGCCGCGACGGGCGGCGGGGGCAGGGCCTGAGGGGCCGGGCCGGGCCGGGCCTGAGCCTTCCCGGGCCTGTGGCAGCCCCCAGTGGGTACCGGAGCCGCTCCCAGGAGGAGGCCGGGCTGCGGGCAGGCTGTGCGCCCTGAGGCCCTTCCCACGGCGGCCGTGTGCTGAAGCCTCACCCCAACACGGGGTGGGTGGGAGCCCTTTGTTCCGCCACCGGCTCCGCACACCCGGGGTCTTCCATCGCGCTGAGTCCAGGAGCCCGCAGCCCACCCGCCTGCGGCTGGGGGTTCTTTTGTTCCCGTTCCCCGGAGATCAGCGCACACCGGGCTCCCCACGGCTCCCACTGGGGGCTGCGGGCACCCTCAGCGCAGTGCGGCCCTCCCCTGTGCCCCGGCCCCGCACCGCGCCCACACCGCCAGGCAGCGGCGGGAGGAAAGGCCCCACAGAGCCCAGCACATCAGTGACCGAGAGCTGAGCGCACTGCAAGCTGCTTTCTCCATGCATCCCACGCTTCGTGAGCTGCCTTTGGAGCAGCAAACGACATCTGGGCTCTGCTGGAAACCCTCCGGATATGTGGGAGGGGCAATGGGGAGGGGCAGAGCCTCAGCACGGAGCTGAGGGAGGGAGGGAGCGCCGTGGGAGGGCCGGGGAGTTGCCTCCTGGCAGCGTCACATTACTTTAATCCAACTCTTTCCAACAGAAGCCCGGGCGAGCTGAGATTTCCCAGCCCACAGCTTTTTCTCTCCGCAGCTTTTCTCGAGGCAGGGGGGTAGGTGAGTACAGAACACCGACCGTGTGCTCTCCGCAGCTACGGGTCCTGGCAGGGAGCAGCCCCTCCTTGCACGCCCCAGGGTGGGCCGGGGGGATGCAGGGTGGTGGAGAGCCGCAGGACTGCATTGCATGAAGGGTGCATGCAGGATCTGCCAGGGGCTGTGATGCCCCATGGGGATTTAGGGCAGCAGGGTCTGTGCAGGGGAAGCAGAACATTGAAATGACTGCAGAGACCTCGGGCAATTTAAGTAGTGCTACAGATGCCCTTTATTTTCACAGTGGTGGTGGTTTAATCTGTGTGTAGCTGCTGGAAGCCTTTCAAAGACCTTTCTTGGGGTCGTTTTCATCCCTGCCTTAGCATTAGGGATGCTTTTTATACTGTGGTATCTCAGTGCTGCATCCCTGGGGTTGAAGGGAGAAACCTCCAGAGGAGACCCCCCACACCTCTGCTTCTAAAGGACACTTTGAGCCTTTCCCCTTCCCTCTTACCTTCTGCTTTCAAAGGACGCTTTCAGCCCTTTTCCCTCCGTTCTGTCCCCTTGCTGGGGGCCGTTCCGGTGGGCCGGAGCGAACCCCCCGGGGATGGGGAGCGCTGCGGCGCGGCCACCGCCTGTGCCGCTGGGCAGTGCCGGGGGTGCGGCCTGGCCCTTTAACGGGCGGGGCCGGGCGGGGGCGGTGCTGGCTCCGCGGAGCTCCGGGACTGGCGGAGCGGGGCCGGGCCGCCCGCAGCTCCCAGCTCCCAGCTGTTGCCCGGTGAGCCCCGGGGCTGCGGGAGGGCTGGGGGCGGCCCCCGGGGGGTGGCCGGGTCTGTGAGCGGCGTCAGTTCGCAGCGAGGCCGGGCGATGAGCTCCGCGTAACGATAAGCGATTAATGTGCAGCGCCTAGCGAGCTGTGGTGTTAACCGTTTCCTTGCCTTGTCTTCTGTGTCTGTCTGTGCAAAGGTCGGATGTGTTCACCGGTCCCGAAGGAGCGCGGAGTCAGGAGCTGCTGAGCTTGCTGATCTGCTTGTGCTCTGGACCATGGACTCATTGAGAGCGTCCCAGGTGTGAAAATGTCCAGCGGTAACCGGGAGTTAGTGATTGACTTTGTTTCCTACAAGCTCTCGCAGAAGGGGTACAGCTGGAGCCAGCTGGAGGAAGAGGATGAGAACAGGACTGACACAGCTGCAGAGGCCGAGATGGACGGCGTCCTCAACGGGAGCCCGTCCTGGCACCCGCCCGGCAGCCACGTAGTGAACGGAGCCGCCGTGCACCGCAGCAGCCTCGATGTCCATGATGCTGTCCAAGCAGCCGACGTGAGGCAGGCGCTGAGAGAAGCAGGGGATGAATTCGAGCTGAGGTACCGGAGGGCTTTCAGCGACCTCACCTCCCAGCTGCACATCACCCCTGGCACGGCGTACCAGAGCTTCGAGCAGGTGGTGAACGAACTCTTCCGCGATGGAGTGAACTGGGGGCGCATCGTGGCTTTCTTCTCCTTCGGAGGGGCTCTGTGCGTGGAGAGCGTTGACAAGGAGATGCGGGTACTGGTGGGACGCATTGTGGTGTGGATGACCACGTACCTGACCGACCATCTAGACCCCTGGATCCAGGAGAATGGCGGCTGGGTAAGAATTGCTCTCCGGGGAGGGGGGAGGATGGCTCCCTGTGCCCTAGCTCGAGGCCAGCAGCAATGCTGCTCACAGCAAGCTGCAGTGGTTGTGCTAGCGCTTGGCCTAGACCTTGCAGAGTGATAAATAAGTATGTGGCCTTTCCCTCTGTGTTCATTATGCTCTGCTGCAACAGGGTCAGTCCACTGTGAAACAAAGAGTTAACATTCAGATTGGTCCTCCTGCATCCGTTTTTTCTCCTCCTTCTCCCTGGCTGTTACATAAGAGACCCATTTTCCGAGAGCCTGTGGAAATGTAATGTCATCCAAGCTTGTTCTTCAAATGGGAGCCCTTGCTCTCGGGCATGTTCCTCGTGTCTTTTAACAGCAGGGAGTGGAGCTTCCTCCCTGAGCTCAGTGCTGTTCCGGCTTGGCCCTGTGGTCTGATGGGGTAACAGCTACTTCTTCATTCTGGAGATGGGACTTTGTCTGCTGCTGCTGTCACAGCGATGTGAATCCTGCGGCAGCTCTCGGTGGGTGGGCCGCAGGGAGCAGCCCCCAGGCAGCACGGTGCAGGGCAGCTCTGTGCAGGGGAGCTGCTGTGCTTCAGCTGCTCCTTGCTTGGCTTGGAGCTGTGTTCCCAGGCGCCCTGAGCAGCACACAGAGTGCTTTCAGTGGTTAGGTATTAACATGAATAAGCATTTCTTAGGAAGCATTCTTGAAATGCCTGCTCTGTCTGCGCGGGATGCGGGGCTGCCAGCGGGAGGTAGATAGCCTGCAGATGTTGGAGTTGTTTCTTTGCTTCTACTTCTGCATCTCAGCGATTCCCTGCTGGTGTAACCTTTACTGGTGCCCACTGGAAAGAGTTCATGCTGTCAGTCGTTAGCATCTAAACAGGGGGGGGGATTGCAGTGGGGAATTGCCTCCTTTGCCTGCTGCCTGTGCCCTCTAAACCCTATTCATCCTGGGCTCCCAGCAACCCACCACAGGGCCCCTGCAGTTGCAGGATCCTCCAGGCCAACTCCGTGCCTGCTCCTGGCAGCAAGGGGGGACACAGGACCCCTTGGAGCCCCCCAGTCGTCCTGTGCCGGGCTGGCAGCTCCGGGACCGTGGGAGTGGGTGCACCCAGGGAGGGAGCGGTGCACCCAGGCCGCAGGAATTCCTGGAATGTGGCCGCCCTGGGGCACTGCCTGGGTGGGGCTGCTCCGGAGAGACGAGCTGGGTTTCAATTTATAACCTGGGATCTGCCTGCCCTTTGAGCTGGCTGGGTCTGCCCATTAGCTCTCTCATGGCACAGATCACCCTGGCCAAGTGCTGAGTTCCTGCCCCCTCCTTCTGGCTTTGGCTTTTAAAGCCACTGATTAGTCTTGGAATTGAGTGATCAAATTGAGGTTTCCAAGCTAGTGTGGCTGTTGCTGTTAGTGACGGATTGGGTTGTATCCTGGAGACCTAGGCGATAATGCAATCTGATTTTTTGTAAATGAACTCTCTGGGGGGATTTAGATTAAATCACTGGTGGAAAATCACTAGTCTGTGCTTGTGGGGAATGAAATACCTCCTCCCTCTCTTCCCCACCCCCAACCAACTATCACAGTTAAGACTCTTCAATTTTTTTTTTTTGTCTGTCTCTAAATTCATTGTTTGTAGCAAATATTTGTTCAACAGATTGCAGAAGGGCCAGGACTGCTCCTATCTGACCCGCCCACCTGCTCTGGCTTTGAAGATCTCCGCTTGCCTGCGTCTCTGCCCGGGGAGCAGCCTTGCTCCTCTCCTCCTAACCTTGAGCAGGGTCTGGAGCAGCGCTGGGTGCTGTGCAGGGGCCGTAGCAGGGGGATCCACCCCAGCAGCCTCCAAAATGTGGGCTGGGCAAAGTGGCTGCTCCCAGCCCCTTGCAGACCTTGGCTGGTGCTTTTCATAGAATCGTTGAATCGCAGCACGGTTGGATTGGAAGGGACCTCACAGCCCCCCTGCCCAACCCCTGCTGTGCTGCTGTGGGCTCAGAGATCTCTGGGTGGCCATGGGAGCGCAGTTTGCCTTTGGAGAGGACTTCTAGGGCTGCTGAGTGCTGGACTGTAACAGCTTTCTGGAGAAACCATTTTGTGAGCGGGGAGCAATGGTCAATTTTGCTGTGTGATACCAACAAGGGTATATTTTGTTGTGTTTACTGGCCCTGCCTTGGCTTCCCTTTCTCTCCACAATCTGCCACTGGGAAAACAAACAGACAAAAAGAACTTGAGAGGGTTTTAAGAGCCAGCCCTGGTGTAACAGAAAAAGTCACAAAACTCTTATGACTACGGCATCTGCTTCACCTGGAGCTGGGGTCTCTGCTGCACATCATCTTCTGCTTTAAGATGTTCTAGACAGAGAAATTATAACATTAACTGTCTGAGCAGTAATACACTGAATTAACTTCATCTTACTTAGATTTGTAAGGCATATGTAATCCAAAACATTTCATATATTAACAACTCACAGAGGGTATCATTACATCCAAAACCAATTTGTCTATTTCAAATATTATATCAAAAACAACCTCTAGATTCTTTTTTCTTCTCCATCCTCTATTCCTCTGTTTTTTCCTTCTCCATTTTCCCCCATTTTCCTTGATTTTTCCTTTCCCTCTCTCTCTGTCTTCTCTTTTCTAAACTCTTTTTGCTGCCTCATTGCTGGACTCCATTCCTTTTTTCCTTTGTTTCTCTAAACTTTTCTTCCTGCTTCACCGCTGGCCTTCGTTCTTCTATGCTGGACTCCACATTCCCAAATCTTCCTAACATGCTCTGTCACTGGTCAGGACCAAAATGCCTCCTAAAGGTGCATCATATGATCCTATGATCTTCTTACCAGTAAAGTAGGTCTTCAAGTCCCTACCTGGACACTTGACATACTTCTCCTAGAGGCTCAGTGCCATGGACCTCCCATCCACCACTGTATTCAGCAATTTCATCATCAGTTGCATCTTCATTGCCTGTATCATTCTCTTGGGCAACAGGAGTCCCAAGGGCTGCAAAGGACAGACACAGTCACCATTTTGTCACCATGATCATGCCCTTTTACCTTCACTCTTGGTTCCCCCACACACAGTCTCTTATCCTGCCGATTACANCTCTTTTTGCTGCCTCATTGCTGGACTCCATTCCTTTTTTCCTTTGTTTCTCTAAACTTTTCTTCCTGCTTCACCGCTGGCCTTCGTTCTTCTATGCTGGACTCCACATTCCCAAATCTTCCTAACATGCCCCAAAACAGCACTGGCTGGGACCAAAATGCCTCCTAAAGGTGCATCATATGATCCTATGATCTTCTTACCAGTAAAGTAGGTCTTCAAGTCCCTACCTGGACACTTGACATACTTCTCCTAGAGGCTCAGTGCCATGGACCTCCCATCCACCACTGTATTCAGCAATTTCATCATCAGTTGCATCTTCATTGCCTGTATCATTCTCTTGGGCAACAGGAGTCCCAAGGGCTGCAAAGGACAGACACAGTCACCATTTTGTCACCATGATCATGCCCTTTTACCTTCACTCTTGGTTCCCCCACACACAGTCTCTTATCCTGCCGACTACACCAAGTGTCATGGAAAAGGTCCCAAAATTCTTAGGACTATGCCATCCGCTTCATCTGGAGCTGGGGTCTCTGCTGCACATCACTTTCTGCTTCCTCAGCTCCTTCCTTATGGTGCTGTTTCTCTGACTGCTCTCTGATCTCTCTCTCAAGCTCTTTTTGCTTTGCTTGCTTGGCCCTTATCTAAGCCTGGAGCAGCTCCGCCCCAGGTCCACCCCTTCCAGTCACAGGTGCAAGTGTTCTACCAATATTCCCTGGGCCAGCCATGCCCCTCCACCATGTGCTCAATCATCAGTTCGTGCTGGGATCAACTGTTTCCCTACACCTGGGCTGAAAAGAAGTGCTGCCTCTGTGAGCATCAGAACCAGGATGTGTTCTGGAGGCAGATGCTCTGGCCAGGACCGAACCCCCCTGGCTGTAAACTCAATGAACAGTGAGGCCAGTGGTGATCACAGAACCATAGAATGGCCTGGGTTAGAAGACACCCCAAGGACCATCAAGTTCCAACCCCCCTGCCACAGGCAGGGCCACCAACCTCCAGATCTGGTATTAGACCAGGTTGCCCAGGGCCCCATCCAACCTGGCCTTGAACACCTCCAGGGATGGGGCAGCCACAGCCTCTCTGGGCAGCTGTTCCAGCACCTCACCACTCTCTCAGTGAAGAACATTCCTCTGATGTCTAATCTAAGCCTTCCCTCCTTCAGCTTAAAACCATTCCCCCTAGTCCTTTTACTGTCTGCCCTTGTGAAAAGTTGATTTCCCTCCTGTTTATAATCTCCCTTTCAATCATGGAAGGCTGCAATGAGGTTACCCCGCAGCCTTCTCTTCTCCCGGTCTGTATGCATGGCTGGGATTACTTCGACCCCAGTGCAAGACCTTGCCCTTCGCTGTGTGGAACCTCGTTAGGTTGACACACGCCCACCATTCGAGTCTGTGAAGGTCAGAGACATCAGTGCAGTGTGGAGAAATCTGGGGAGAGGGGACACGGGGCAGGGAAACACGGGGTGAATGGGAGAGCACCTGGCAGGCAGAGGTGTGCTGGCCATGCTTCATGTGCTTGGGAAGGGGAACTGAGCAGAGGCAGCTCGGGTGACCATCTTTCCTTTAGGGCTGTGTACAGGGTAGGGCTGACATCCAGTGTCAGGGCTGACACCCAGAGCAGGGAGGCAAAGGCTTTTCTGTTTGCAGAGCGTGTGGTGGAGGCCAGGGCTGAAAGCTGTGGCTTCTGAATCCTGACAGTGTCTGGAGGAGGGTAGATGTTCCCTGGGCATCCCATGCTGTCGCTGTGCCGGGCTGCACGCGTCGTGTTGTTCTGCGGTGGACCAGGAGCTGTGGTTCTGTTTGGGGAAAACCCTCAGAAGATGTCAATTATCCAACTCATGTTCTGTCTTTTTAATTTTTTTCCTCAATGGTAGGAAGTGACTCAGAGAGTGTCATATGAGATTGCAGCTGGGATTTCATTCTGTGCTCTCATTGCAACCCTCTCAGTGGTTTCAGGTTGACAGCTAGACTTCCACCCAGCTCTTCAGAAGTGCCTTTTGGCCTCGTGCAGCTCGCCCAGGTACCTTGCAGGTCCCCCTGCACCCAGCACGCTGCCTCGTGATCCCGGCTGCCCCATGGTGCTGCTGTGTCCTGAGCCACAGAGGGGGCCCAGCTGCACGCTGTGCTCCGTGGGGAACGCATTCCCCTCTGGGAGAGCGCTGCTTTCCAAAGCTCTGCTGTTCTGATGCTGCCTGAATGAATGTTAGCACGCAGCCTTTCAGGGTACCCAGGCACTGTTTGAGCTCTCAGCCATCAGCTTCGTGTGTGGGCACAGCTGGCTGCAGGAAGTGACCAGACGATAGCCAAGGATGCTCTCCTCTTTCTACTTTGTCCTCAGTGGTTGTTCTATGGTCGGGATCCCTTGCTGCCAAGATGATGACCCCACTGTCATCACCTGCTTGGGGTGAGGAAGCGCTCCCTACCAGCTGAGTCCTGATGTCCCTGGCCAGTACTGGGCACTGCAGTGTCATGGCCCAGGTGGCTGCATCCTCGCTGGTGGCTGGAGCTCGGGGCTCTGCAGGGCTGGCAGCTCCTCCAGCTGGCTGGGAACCAGGAGGCTCTCCAGGAAATGCCTTTGGAATGACTTCCACTGCTGCTTCCTGCCCAGCCGCAGCAGCATTCCTGCCGCTAGACCATGAAAGATGCAGAGCCGTGCTTCCAGAGCTCTGCTTTTCACCCCTTTCACTCAGTTCTCCTTCTCTGGGGCCCAGCCTGTGTTCCTTCTGCCCCTGGGCGTGTGGTGCAGTTTGATGACGTTCCTCAGGTCTGTGATTACAGCAGGCGCCTGCGAGGCAGAACCCGAGCTCCGGGGCTGTGACTCAGGGTGGCCGCTTCACCCCGAGCTCTGCAGCACAGGGGATAATGTTTCCTCCCCTCCCAGGGGAGCCTGTGGGAACTCACACTCCTAAAGCTCTCTGAGATGCTTTAATCCAAAGAGCCCTGGCGTTCAAAAAGCACCTGTGAACTTACTCACAAACGATTTCTTACTGCTCTGTGTTCACAGCTGCTCTGGATAATGTTGTCACCCTGCGGGTCCTGCCCTTGTGCCGAAGGGAGCTGGGCCCTCTCTGAGCACAGCCCACGCAGCTGCACCACCTCCGCTTTGTATCTCCCCTTTGATTTCTGCCAAGCTGCAGCAGGCTGCAAGCAGAGCCCCTTCCTGACAGTCCAAGGAGTGTTCCTCCAGCAGCTATTTCCCCACTAAGTGCAAAGCCATTCCCAGGGGAAGGGGAGGGATGGGTATCGGCTGTAGGAGAGCAGCAGACCTGCTGGGCTGAGAGCCAGGGGGATTCATGGTGGGTTCTGACATGGCAGTGGGAAAAGGGCTGGGGGGGAAGCTGCCCTTCCCCTCCGGTGACCCCAAAAGCACGGGGCTGGTTCAGGGGTGCTGCCTTTCCTCCCGGGTGATTCAGGGTGAAGGTACACTCCCTGCAGGGCGGCTGCTGGCTGAGTGGCAGGAAAGCAGCCACGTTCCTGCCCTCCCGAGAGGGATGTTACCCTCAAACGCTATTGTTCCGAGTGACTAAAGACGAAGGCTGATAAGAGGCATGAAAGGGAAGCAGTGTCCCTCGGTGCCAGGGCACTCCTTGGCTGGCTGCTCTGTCCTTGGACTGGGGAAACCCAGTCCCTCCTCCCTGTCTCCACCTGGGAGGACGTGCAGAGAAGCAACTGCTGCTGCAAGATCTCTGAAGTCGTGTCCTGGGGTCACCGAGGGTTTCACCAGGGGAAGCATTCAGCGGCCCAGGAGAGCTTCCCCTGCGTGGGCTCTGCGGGTGGCTGAGCGCGGGGGCTCGGGGGCTGTTGGCAGCCTCCAGGTGGGATGGGGGCCACGCTCCGCAGCACAGCGAGGCCGTGGGGGCTGGCGGGGCCGAGCCGTTAGCAGATGGCCCCAGCTGGGGTGACGGGGGAGCAGGTGTGGGTTTCAGGAGGCAGCGTTTGAGGAGAGATGTCAGTTGTGAACCCGGGGGGCTGAGCCGCGGCTCGCACGCTGGGGAGCGGTGACCTAGTTGTGCTGTCAAAGTGCTCCTTTTAGGGTTGGTTTTTGGTTTTTTTTTTCCTTTATTTTTAGGTATTTCGTTTGCTTGATCTTCATGTTTAATTTAGTTAGCAAAAACTAAAAAATTTTAAAAAAAATGCAAGGGCTGAGGCGTGCTGGGAAGGACTGCCTGCAGGCAGAACGCCCGCTGCAGCTCCGCTCCCTGCAGCCAGCATCCCTCCTCCGCCCGTGCCTTCCCTCGGACACGTGCGCACGTGTACCAGCCCAGTGCTGTCTCTCAGGATCTCTTTAATGGGAAACCCAGTGCACTCAGCACGGCTCTCTGCCTCCAGGGGAGCGAGGGAGGGAGGAGCAGCCGCGGTTCAGAGCGTTGAGCAGAGCGGCTCCTGCGGCCGCTGGGACTGCGTGAGCTGCGCTGTCCTGCTCTGCCCTGCCAATGGGGAGCGTGGCACAGGGTCTGCTGCCAGCACTGCTGCGGGAGCGGGGCTGGCTGCTGTCCTGCTGGCCATTAGCACAGCATGCCCAGGGAAGGGCAGGAAGCTGTGTTTGAGCAGGGGCAACGTTGAGGGGTCCGCGTGATTCCCCTGGGGAGAGCTGCTTGAATTTATTGCATTATCCTCCTTCCTGCTCAAGCCTGCGTTTCAGCTGTGTCTGCAGACATAGCTCCTGCTTTAAGTAGATCCAATTAGCGGCTGGCTGCTGGCATCAGCTCCAGGAGGTTGCCCTTGGGGTGAGGGGCTGGGGGCAGAGGGGCCAGGCTTCCCCCTGGGCATGGGGCCGCCTGGGCTGGGATGGGCACGGGACTGCCCTGCTGTGCTTCTCACTGCTGGAGCTGCTGCCAGCCTGGGGCTCTCACAGCTGCCATCAAATGCTCTGAAACATGGCCCCCAGCAGCCTGCAGAGCTCAGAGCAGGAGCTGCTCACACCAGGAGGGGGACGAGTGCTGCTGAGCGGTGCTGCTGGGCCTCCCAGGGAGCTGCGTGCCCAAGGAGGTGCTGCTGGAGCTGGCAGCACCCTGGGGGCTGCTGCTTTCCTCCCTGCTGCAGGCTGAAGGGCTCTTTGGGAAGCCAAGAGAAGAGGCTGTCGTGTAGCTGGTCGTGTTTGTACGCAGCTAGCACCGTGCTCAGGTGGAGCAGGGCAGCTGGCAGCATCCCTCCCTTAGTGCTCCGAATGGTTCTGGTCCCATCTGCCCATCGCTGTGCTTTTGTCCTGACTCAGGCTGCAGGAGGTCAGGGACCCCACGAGCGTTGTGCAGGAGGAGGGGCGGGAGGCAGGACATGGCACTGCTGTGCACGGAGCCCGTGGCCTGGGCCCGACGTGCAGGTGGTGTGGGTGGCCTGGGGCAGCTTCCAGGTGACAAACAGCTTGTGCATTGAGAAAATGAGGGGGTGCTGCCTGCAAGTCAGCAGCCACAGCCGTGCTGAGTGCTCCCATCCTGGAACGCCGTGGCTCACAAGCGCATTACACTTGTCGGAGAGCTAATGTCTTTTATTAGAGCAACTGACCTCATTTAGAAGCTTCCAGTGCACCAGCCAGTGATTATTTCACGCAACAGCACGTATGGAGGAGCCCAGAGCAGAACATGAAGTCCCCTTCTCCTGCTGTATGTTCTCGTACATTTGCTGCATCAGCTCCGTCCTCTGCTTCCTCCCCCCAAATTGGCGAGGATTTGGCTGAAAGTGACTTTACGGCCGGAATCATTTGAGATTTCATGTGGACTAACAGGAAATGAAAACAGAATGAGCACATCTTCCTCCTCTTCCTGCCCCTCCACCCTTTCCCCTTTTTCATTCAAGTGCCTTATAGGAATTGCTGCAGCCTCCTTGTGCCAGGATGCTGGGGACGAGCGAGGAGAGGCAGAACAGCCAGGGAGCAATCCTGCACCCAGCCCTGCTTGGAAGGGGCCTGGTGATGCTGCTGTGACCTGAAAGGGGACTCGGGGCAGGGCTTGTGGTGAGGTTAGAGGCTGGGGAGAGCTGTGAGGATCACACAGCTCAGCTCTGGGTGAGGGGAGCGTGGCCCTGCACCTGGGTGAGCACAAAGCATCGGTGCCATGGCACGGGTTTCCCTGTGGTTGCACAAGGGATCGCCTGGGAGCCGTGACGGTCAGGACAAGCGGTGACAATGTGACCGTGGAGCTTTGTCCCCTGGATGCTGCAGGACCTCGGAGGCGCCTGCCCTGGACACCGGGCTCCTGGCAATTGCCATGAAATGAGAGCAGGAGCTCCCCTGCCCCCCGAGCGTGCCCCTCGCACAAAAGGCAGCAGGCTGCTCTGCCTGCCGGGGCTCAGACACCATCTGTCTGCTGGGGAGAAGCATCAGAGAGGCCGTCTTGCCTTGGACTATTCCACTTAATGCCCTTCGGAAAACAATCCCATTCCCAGCAGGTGCTAATCTCTTGAGTGGATCCGGCTCAGCCCATGTGCTCTTGGCTGTGCCTTTGTGCCGAGGGCTCCTCGGTCCCCGTGCCCAGCGCCGGTGCTGGCCTGGGCTGCAGCACCCCTGGGAGCCCTCAGCCCGGTGAGTGCTGGGAGAAGCACTGATGAAAGATGGATGCAAGTAGATTAGTCACTCGCACCATCTCCTGCTTTAATACACATTAATGTTTCAGCAGAGAGCACAGTTCCCTTCCCTGCATCTCTTGCTGGGTCTCTCGGGGCAGGGAGAGGGGTTACAGCTGTCTTCAGAGCCCCTTTCATGTGTTTGGAAAATGCTGAAATTGTGCTGAACGGTGTGGGGTTATTGCAGGTTCCCTGGAGCTGGTGATGAAGCCAGTTTGACAGGAGGCTGTGGCCGCAAGGATTAGGGCTGGAATGTGCTAGTGAGGGGTTGTTCCTGCTCAGGGAAGAGCTGGCTCCAGCCCTGGTGTGCGCTGAAGCCCTGCAGGTTTGTCAGGCTCTGGGGTAACACCACGGGGCAGTGCTGCATTCCCAGCCCAGCACAGTGTGGGGCTGCTGGCAGGAGGGCCCGGCTCTCTCCTTGCCCCTCCGGAGCTGCTGGCAGAGCCCCGCAGCTCTGCACCCCGAGCAGCCGGGTGGCATTCCCGGCCATTGTCATGGAGATGGGCAGCTGCTTCCCTGGAGGTCGCCATTTGCATCACAGAGCTGGGTCCCTGGAGCATGCAGCTGCAGAGCGTGCCTGTCCCCATGCCCCTTCCCCACCCCGTGTCCCACCCGGAGCCTGCCCAGGGCCGCTGGCAGGGACCTGGGGGCCTGGGGGAGCTCAGAGCAGCGTCAGTCGGTGCCTGGATGGCAGATTGCTGTGGCACAGTGCTCCTGGATCTGGGGGCTCGGGCTGTGCTCTGGCCCCTGTGCTCCAGGCAGGGTTGTGGGCTCACCACTGCTGCCCTCCCTTGGGGTCTGGGCTGGAGATGGGGCCGGGTCAGGAGCCTGGGGCTGAGCCTTCCCGGGGAGCAGGGCAGCAGGGACCTGCAGATGGCTCCGGTGCACTCAGAGCTGCACAGGGACCCACCAGGCTGTGTTTACAGGATCCTCGTGGCAGCCTTTGGGAATACTCATGTTTTCAGTTTTTCTGAAAGCTCTCAGCTGCCTTTCCCCCCTCCCTGTGCTTCACCTGCAGGCGTGCACATGCCAGTCCCGCACGGTGAGCTGGCAGCCCGCAGGGGCTCTGCGAACAGGTTGCTGTCAGCGCGGGGCTTTGTTCTGCTCCGTGCAGAGCTGCTGCCTTTCTTTCTGTGCCTCTCTCCCTTCTCAGCACAGAACTGTTCCCAACATCTCATTAACCAATGTCTGTTTGTCCAGATGACTGCTCCGCTCCTGGCCGTAACCTCTCAGCAGTAACACAGCTGTCCTTACAGCTAAGGTACAACAGAAACAGAGCGCCTTGTTTGCAAGTGAAACATTGCCTCGTGATGGGGCCCTGTGGATTGGGAGTCAGGTGCCGTGGGTCACGCTGCTGCCCTGGGTGCAGCCCCGAGCTGAGCACTTAACCTGGCTGCCCCGCTGCTGCTCCGCCTGGGAGCACCGTGGGCTCATCCCGCAGGAGGATTCAGAGAGGCAGCTCGTTTTCCATAAAGCACCATGAGATCCTGGGCTGGGAGAGCCTTCTGTGTGCGCTGAGCTGGTTGCGTGGGGCTGTCCCACTCAGTGTGCCCTTCCCGAGCAGGGCACGCAGGTGGGAGCTGGGCCGTGCAGCTGGTGCTGGCAGCAGGGTCTGCTCTGCTCCCCGGGCACCCCCTATGCCCAGGCACAGCCCTGGTGGCACCCCGTCAGCCCTGTGCCTGCTGCCAGCATCCCGCTGGCAAAGCTGCACGCTCCTGGGCCCAGCCCATCTCTGCGGGTTCTCAGCGCTTTGTGCCGGAGCCAAAAAAGGAACCGGGGGTACCCACGGTGCAGCCACCCCTCCCCAGCCTCGCAGGGCAGCAGATGGGGATGAGTTGCTCGCATCTGCTCCCTTCACAGCCCGGTGTCACTGAATCCTTTCCCAAAGTGCTGCGGCTTATCTTGAAAGAGGAACCTGGCCTGCTCCGCTGGCCCTGAATGGATCTGGTGACTGTCACCCTGCTGCTCGGGGCTGCTCAATGGAGGCAGCTGGCCCGGCGTGTGGGGCAGCACGAGGCTGAAACCTGGGCTCTTCCCATTTTCGGGCCAGGCCCTGAACGCTGTCTCAGCTCAACCTCGAGTCTGCTTGGTGTGCTCAGACCCGAGGCGGGGAGCGCTTGGGGCAGACCCGCTCTTGTTCCCCTTCTGCTGTCGGTGCTTGAAGGGCTGCTGCACCCTCCTCCCCGGGGGCAGCACTTTGGGGTGTGCAGGTGGTGATTCGGGGTGCTGAGAGCCCTGGGGCTGCTGGCCCAGGAGGGGCTGTGGGCTGTGCCCAGGTGCGTGCTGCAAGGACCCCCAGTGAGCGCTGCCCGGGGCTGCAGCAGGACGAGGAGGGGAGGCAGAGCCCGAGATTGCCCCACTTAGCAGCACCTCGTGCTGTTTCCTCACCGCCTCAGCCAGAGCATCCCCTCCTGGGGCTGTGAGCAGGCAGGGAAGGGGCTGTGACAGGGAAGGGGATGTGACGGGGCTGTGACGGCGCGGGGCGGTGGAACAGCGTGTCCCCAGGCCCCGGGGGGTGATTGGGACACCAACGTGCTGTTGCTACCATAGTTCTCTTTCTGAGCAACTCAGGAATTCCAAATATTTCCTCCCAGATAAAGGTGACTGGGGGAGGCCAGAAATATCTGGACTTGTCTGGGCAAGCCTGGGAGTCCAAACACGGGGCCAGAACACCCGGAATTGGGGCTGGTGGTGCCGGAGCTCAGGTGCGGAGCGGAGGAGGCGCGGGCGGTGTGGGAACCCTGCAAGCTGCCGTTCCCCAGCCCTCACCCGCGGGCTCCTGCCTGCTTCCCCCGTGCCCTGCTGGGATGGCCCACACCTGGGGTGGCAGCTGTGGGGGGCAGGTCCCCTCGCTGCAGTGCTCCCTTCCCAGGGGAAGGAGAGGGTCCTGTGCCCCCCCCACCCCCCTCCGCCTGTGGCACCCGATAGCCCCCGCTGCACCATGTGCATTTATCTCTTCTTTAGCAAACGCTTCCTTTTCTTAGAACCAGGGGCTCCGAAACATGCTTCTTGGAACTGCCTTTCCCCAGGCTGCGGGGCGCATGCCAAGGAAGAGGTGACGTGGAGGGGAGGAACGCTGCCCTGTCCCCCCCCTGCCCTGGGGGCCCTCTCGGTGCTCCCCACCTCCCTCATAGGCAGCTCTGGCCCGGAGCTGCTGGCACCTGTGTGTCTCTGGCCCGTCTGTGGCCTTGCTGGGGACATTGGGGCCATCTTTTTCCATGCCCCAGCAGGAACCTGAGGAGCAGGGACAGGCGTGTGCTTGGCACAGGGCTCGGGGTGGGGGGCGGCCTGAAGGAGTACCGAAGCAAGGAGGCTTTTCCTGGGGAGAATTCCCCATGTGCTCAGCATCCTTCCTCTGCCCCGAGCGCAGCTGCAGCATCGAGCACTGTGCACAGCTGAGCCCTGGCCCAGGGGGAGGACCTGGGGCCGCAGTGCAGGGGGTGCAGTGCTGGTGGGCCCTGTGCCACTGACCATGCTGTGTCTGCTGTCCCACTCCCCTGTGCCCTCTGTCCCCACCAGCTCTGCTCGCTGCCGCCTGCCTCCTCCTGTCACCAGCCGTCAGCAGAGGGATTTCCTGTGCCATAATTATTAAAAATATCCCCTCCGTGGGTTTGGGCTCTCCTCCCTTCCGTCTCCTGCAGCGCATCGTTGGCTGTTTCCATGGCTTCCTCCAGGGACTGTGGAGCAGAGGGCTGGGAGCAGCAGGAGCCCTCACCTCTCCCTGAGCAGCACCTGTGTGTGTCCCAGCGCTGGGACGAGGCTCTGAGCGACGTGGCAAAGGTCCCCATTGTCACAGCACCCTGTGGCACGGCTCTGCTGGCATCACTACGGTCAGGCAACATTTGCAGGCAGTGAAAGGCAGCCAGGGAAGTCGGGAGATGCTGGAGACTGATTGCTGGCAGGCAGAGAGGGGTGGAGGACCTGCTGTGTGCCCAGGTGCCCTGTGCTGGGTGGCAGAGCCGCGTGGCCAGGCAGGGGGCGCGAGCCAAGCTGTGCAGCACCCTGCTGTGCAACACCCTGCTGAGCAATGCCTTGCTGCGCACTGCCCTGATGTGCTAACCGTGTTGTGCAACTCCTTGCTGTGCAATGCACGTGTGTGGCAAGGTGCCTGTGAGCTGTGACCCTGGGGGGGTGCCCGGGTGGGCTGTGCTGGGCAGCACAGGGCAGCGGGTGCCTCCATGGCAGAGGGCTGGAGCGGGGCAGGAATGCTGCCCCGGCCCCGGGACAGCGCGGGGAGGCGTGACAGCAGCCCTGCTTATCGCTGCTTTCCCAGAGCAGCTGCTTACTGGAACTGCCTTCACTTATCAGGGAGCAGGAACCTTGCCGGGAAGATGGCTCGAGGCTGAGGCTGAGCTCAGGAGTCCCCAAGGCCGGAGCAGCACGGCTCCGGCTCCCTGCAGCCCTGGGGCTCCTGCTCAGCTCTGATAAACCAGCAGTGAAGCTCCCTGCGTCCTGCAGCCTGGCCTGTTGTTGACCACGGGGCCTTGCACTTACCCATGGTCTTGCAGGGAAGTGTCCAGGTTCTGGGAGTTCGGCCCTGCAGGGTCGGTGGTGAGGGGCCGTGGCCGTGTGCTGCTCGGTGACACCGCTGCCATCTGCCCGGCTCTGGCTGTGCCCGGGGAGCAGGGCTGCAGAGGTCGGCTCGGCCAAGCCGGAGCGGCTGCGTTCCTGGGCTGCTGCTCGGGGGAAGGCAGCACACAGAGCCCAGGTGTGAAATGCAGAGCGTGCTGCGAGGTGCCGTGGCCGGGATGTGGGAGCAGAGGGAGCTCAGGGTCCGCTCGCAATGGGACCGTGGGCAGCGGCCGTGCTGCTGCTCCTCGGACCTCGGCGCTTTCCTCCTGCAGTGATTTCTATCACGCTTCGATGCTAATTTTAGAGAGCCTTGAGCACGTGATGCGTCGGTGATGCATCGCTTGCCCTGCCCTCGTGGTATTCTCCTTGCAAATCCTTTACTGGCATCGACTCCTCATGACCAGTCCTGTGCTCTCCCCGTTCCCTGTGTGCGTGATTCAGAGCGAGGAAGCGCACAGCATCCGTCATCCGCTCCGTCCCCACCGCCCACGGGACCCTGACAGCCGGCCTGCTGCTCCCACTGCCAGAGGCTGCCCAGAGCTGTGGGTGCCCCATCCCGGGAGGTGCCTGGGGACACAGCCCCTGCCACCCCGCTCCGTCCCCTCGCTCACTGCCCTTCTCTCCCCCCAGGAGCGCTTTGTGGACCTCTATGGGAATAATGCTGCTGCCGAGATACGGAAGGGCCAGGAGACCTTCAACAAATGGCTCCTGACCGGGGCGACGGTGGCCGGAGTGCTTCTGCTGGGATCCCTGCTGAGCCGCAAGTGACCGCCGCGTCCCCGTCACTGGGACGGCTGCGCCTTCCCCGCCACATCCACTACACCGCTCCCGAGCCCCGGCACCGCGGAGCTCCCTCCCTCCCTCGCGCCGCCGGCTCCTGTCCCTGTAGCCCCTCTCCTTACCCTTCCGTCGTGTGTTAAAGGCGCTGAGGCCGGCGCAGCCCTCCAGCCAGCAGCTCCGGCGCTGGGCAGCCCCGGGCAGCCGGGAGGAGGAGGGCTGGCTAGAAGGTGTCCCCAGCCCTGCAGGACCCTTTAGATCACTTTGAAGAGAATAAACAGACTTATTTTTGCATGTGTGAGTGCGTGCGTGTGTGTAGATGTGTCACTAATAGAAGGTTCCCCAGGCAGAGCGAGGGGCTGGGCTCCAGCCTCCCCCAGCCCAGCCCTGCCCGCTGCAGCCCCCGGGGGGACAGGGCTGGGCTTTGCTGTCCCTGCAGTGTCCCTCGCCTGTCCCCTGCTCCCCCCGGGGCTCAGCTGCTGGGGACGGTGCACCAGGCCCAGGGCTGTGCCTGGGGGAAGGGCTCCTCCTCTTCCTCCTCCTCCCTCATCGCTCTCCCTCTGCTCAGGGTTGCTGTGTGGCACTGCATGCCCTCCCTTGTGCCCTCCGTGTCCGTCCCTCCCCACACACCCCATGCTCACTCCCTGGGACCCCGCTCTTTTCTTTGCTGTCAGATTGGGGCCAGGACAGAGGCAGAGCAAGGAAAGGAGCGAGGAAAGGAGCGCTTTCCTGCCAGGCAGGGCAGGGAGGGCAGCATGAGGGGCTCTCCAGTGGGACCACAGCATCCCTGCGGGTGCAGGAGCAGAGAATGGGTGTGGAAGGGCCAAGGGATCAGGACCCCACGGGCAGCTGCTAGCACAGGATGAGGCTGCTCTGCAGGGGAAGGGCTGGGGCAGCTCAGGCCCTATGGGACCAATGTGGGAGCCAAACCCAGGGGTGGGAGCAGGGGGGTCCCTGTCCCATGGCATGGCTGTGAGGGGTGCGTGCAGTGGTAGAGGTGCCCGGCTTCGCCCCTCCGAAGCAGCCCCTGGTCCCTGGGAGCTGTGTACATAGCGCCCGCGCTCTGCTGTACATATCCGAGTAGTTTTTATTCATTTGTGAATACTCTAATGCTATTTTTGTTATCTGTATGTCTGTATTTATGTGTGGTGCTGTGCTCTGCGGAGGGCTGGGGCTGGAGGCCGGAATCCTCCGCTGTCGGAGCACCCGAGGGCGAGGGGCCCTGCCCCAGCCCCGGCCCCACAGGGCGAGCGCCCATCGCTTCGGTTTGCGGGTGGAGGTGAGTCCACAAATAAACTCTGTCATTGGAGCTGCTGCTGGTGCTGTGGTTTTTGGGAGCGCTGCTCTGTGGGGCTTTGGGCTGGGCTGCCCTTCTGGGGCCCATCGCCCCTGGGTGGGGGGCTCGGTGCTGCCAGCTCCCCATCCCCATGGTGGGCACCTCCAGGACAAATCTCTGTCCACTTCTTGCTGGGACCATGCTCCTGTGCCCGTCCTCATCCTGCATCTTTGTCCCTGTTCCTGTCCTCCTCCTGGGGGACCATGGGGACAGCGTGCTGCCAGCTGCGCCCCCAACCTGGGCTCTGGGCTGGGCGTTGCTTTTAGAGCATAAAGAAGGGGACCCCAGGGCTCAGAAGGGCCTGGCAGGAGGTGAGCCCCTCCCGCAGCACCCTCGGCTCTGCAGAGCCCCCGGCAGCAGCACCCCGGGCTCTGGGGCTGCCGCATCCCGGAGCCGCGGGCACGGGCTCCCCCGCGTGGTCGGTCCGGGCGGTGCCGCACCGGGACCGGAGGGCAGCGGGACCCCCAGAACCGCCCCGCTCGGATGGGACACGGGGGTGCTGAGGGGCTCGGGTGGCCCAAAGACCCCCACGCGTGGGTACAGCCGTCCCCACGGAGCCCCACGCGGTCGGGGATGCGGTGGTACTGCCATGATGTCCCAGCACGGGGACAAAGGGA
This sequence comes from Penelope pileata, assembly GCA_013396635.1. Classification (NCBI taxonomy): domain Eukaryota; kingdom Metazoa; phylum Chordata; class Aves; order Galliformes; family Cracidae; genus Penelope; species Penelope pileata. The sequence goes on from WBMW01003851.1 coordinate 226,311, forward strand.
CACAGCCGTGGGGGTTGATGGCACGCTGCACCCGGGCTGAGCCATGCTGACAGCTTTAATCCAACCGAGGAGACCCCGGGAGATGCGGGACCTCACGACTGAGCCGACCACGGGACAGCGGCTGTGGGGCAGCGATGGGGACAGCGGTGGGGACAGGGGACAGCGCTTCCCACGCAGACGCGGTCTCAGGGCTCGTACTGCACATCCGTGGCGAGGAGCACGTAGCCCTGCATGCAGAGAGGGGTAAGAGAAGGGCACGGTGGCACAGGGATGCCGGGGGGGAGGGGGTGGCACCCACCTCATGCAGTGACAGGCGCAGGTGCTGCAGGGTGAGGCCCTGCGGGGTGGGCAGGGGAATGCCGGAACGGAGCCGCTCTACAGGGACAGCACAGCCGTGAGTGGGGTGACACGGGGACAGTGGGGGCTCAGGGAGGGGACACAGCACTCACTGTTGGCCCAGGGCACCCCAAACAGCCACAGCCCATATTTCAGCATGTTCTCCAGCTTCTCCACCTGTGGGACATGGAGCCCTGTAAGCCTCATCCCTGGCATGCAGCCCCCCTGCCCCATGCAGGGTGTCACCACCCCCCCAGTATCCCATCGTGGCCCCATCACAGCCCCTCACCTGCAGCAGGCCCACGTGCGACATCACCTGCACCACGCTGAGGCTGCAGGGAGAGAGCGGGGTCAGCGCTGGGCACAGGGACAGGGCTGTCCCCTCCCCAGGACAGGGGTGGGCTGGGCACGGGGCCAGGGTTGGAGCACCAGGGCAGCGGGCACAGGTGAGGGCCGGGAGCAGGATGGGGTCTGAGTGGGGGTGATATGGACCCAGGGAGGGAAATGGCCAGAGGTGGAGGATGGGGACAGCCTCCTGGGGACACCCTGGGGGAGCCTGGACACAGCCCGGGGCTGAGGACTCACCCCTTCAGCCCCACTGTGCCCCCCAGCCTGTTCCCAGTGATGGTTGGCTTCCCCGTCACGTTGGCATCCTGCAGCGAGAGGAGAGCTCAGAGCGAGCAGGGCAGTGCCAGCATCACCCAGTGCAGCCCCAGTGTCACCTTATGTCACCCTGCATCACCCAGCACCACCTTGTGTCACCCAGCATCGCTCTAGCACCACCCAGCATCCACCAGCATTGCCCAGCACGGCCCTGCATGGCCTCAGCATCCCCTTATGTCACCCAGCATCACCCAGTGTGGCTGCAGCGTCACCTGGTGTCAGCCACCATCAGCCACCATCACCCCAGCACCATCCCAGCACCACCCCCTTGGGGCCATTCCCCAGCCCCGGTGCTGTGGCAGCCGCGCACTCACGATGTTCAGCACAAACACGGGGACTCGGGTGGCATCAGGCAGCACCACGAAGGCCTCGGCAGAGCCAAAGAGAGCAGCGTGCAGGGCAGCGGGGCGGCAGGAGAGCAGGGGCTGCCGGCGGGCCGAGAGGAGCAGCTCCATGGGCCGGGAGGGGAAGCGCTGCTGCAGCTGTGGGGCGAGGGCAGGGCTGGCACCAGGAGGCGATGGCATCGTGGGCATCCAGCGAGCCCAAACACTGCCACGGCACCATGGCACCACCCTGCCATGGGGGGACCACGTGCCCCATCCTGCCCACGCCCTGTCCTGCTGCATCCCATCCCACCTGCATCCCGTGCTGGGTCTCATCTGCCTGGATCACAGCACAGCTGTGTCCTATCCCAGCTGCATCCCATCCTGAATCCATCCCTCCCATGTCCCATCCCTCCTGCATCCCACCCTATGCCACGTCCTACCCGCATCCCCATCCCTCCGGTGTCCCATCTCTCCCATGTCCCCTCCCAGGTGTCCCACCCCTCCTGCATACCACCCCAAACCCTCTCCCGCCGCATGCCCCATCCCTCACAGCCCATTGTCCCACTTCGTGCCCCCTGCCTCCTTTTCCCCCTGCCCCTGCCCTGTGCCCACCTGCGGGGCAAAGCTCCCCATGCTCTCAGTCTTCAGCTTGAGGGGGAAGCGCCGCGGGAGCTGGAAGGCAGCAGAGGGGTCGGGGTGCTGGGGGGGCACAGGGACACCCCAGACCCCAGGGGGTGGCAGCACAGCCGGGCCCGTCCCTACCATCTCCGCAGTGACATTCCTGCGCAGGGCTCCGGCCGAGAAGTACACGAAGGTGGCGGAGTTGGCAACGAACTCGGTGACGGCCGCCAGCAGCATGGGCTCGGGCAGCCCCACCTCGGGCAGCCCCACGGGCACCGCCAAGAAAGGGCTCTGCCAGCGCCTGCGCACCCCAAAGAACTCCCCCTGCACAGACAGACGGATGGATGGATGGACAGACAGACGGATGGATGGGTGGGTGCAAGGCTCAGCCCAGACCCCACACCCCAGCTCCCTGGGGACAGCTCTACCTTGAGGCCGACGTCCCCGTGCTGTGCTGTGACCACCGGGCGTCCCAGCAGGGAGAGGTCGATGGCAGCGAAGGGGTCGAGCTGAGCGGACACTGCGGGGTGATGGGGACACACTGGCGGTGAGCCACCCCTGTGCCACCCCAGACCCACCGAGGGGGTCCCGCAGACCCCCAGCCCCTCTGCCCACCTTGCAGGTGCTTCAGGCTGTCCTGCAGCCTGCTGATGCCCTTCTGGATCTGGATGCAGAGCTGGAAGCAAAGCAGGGCGTCAGGGAGCTGCTGGATGGGGGTCCCCCTCGGTGGGGTCCCCGAGCTCCTTGCACAAGGACAGGGACAGCAGCACCGGTGTCACCGTGGGAGCACCCACCTGCTTGTTGAGCTGCTGCCTCAGCGCTCTCTGCAGCAGCAGCACCAGGGGGTTGTACAGCCAACTGCGGGCACAGAGCACGGTGCTCAGCTCAGCTCAGCCCTCCTCCCCAGCCCCACCCCGAGCCCACGGGGGTGTGCCCATGTTGGGAGCAGGGGGTCACCTCACCTCTGTCCCTGTCGGAACTCCAGGTGCAGGTCGGTGCCACGGGCATCGCAGCCAGCAGCCCACGCCGTGGGACGGCCATCGTCAGCAGCCCCCAGCCCCAGCAGCACGGCCACCGCCAGGTCCCCCGCACGCAGCTGCACCGAGCCGCTGTCCTGCCTGGGGACAGCACGGCTGAGCCTGGGGACAGGGGTGGCCCTGTCACCGTCCGGGTGAGGACTCACCATGCTCCCAGCTGCGCTGCCCAGGTGGCATTGAGCCAGATCCGGGCGCGCTGCACAGTCAGCCGCACGCCCACGTCCTCGACAAAGTCCACGGAGGAGTCGTTTATCTGCAGCTCATGGACATGGACCCTGCGGACAGCGGGCGGCCGGGTCACCGTGGGGACAGGGATGGGGACAGGGATGGAAATGAAGATGGGGATAGAGATGGGAAAAAGGATACAGACAGGGATGGAGATGGGGACAAGGACGGGGATGGAGATAGGGGCAGGGACACGGCGGTGGCTCTTACCAGGGCACGGTGTAGTTGAGCCTGCCCAGCAGCGGGGCCCGGTAGGAGCCGTGCAGGTTCACCTCGTGCTCCTTCTGCAGCAGCGAGCGGAGCAGCTCCAGCCCAACGCGTCGCCCTGGGGCAGGGCAGGGAGGCTCAGGGCTGGCATAGGGACACCCAGGGGTGCTGCCGGGCCCAGGACATCCCTCTCCAACACCCATCCCCAGGATCTGGACGTGGTCCCTGCAGAGCCCCACAGCCCCCCACCCGCACAGCCTGAGCTCAGGGCAGGTACCCACCGTACTCCAGGGCCCTCCGGGTCACCCGGGCCCTGATGCCGGGGTTGGAGCTGGTGGTGGGCACGCAGGTGGCCATCAGGAGCAGGAGGCAGAGCCACGTCCCCAGGGCTGGGAGCCTGCAGGACCTGGGGGCTGGAGCAGAGCACATGGCTGAGGCACACACCCCGCAGGGACCCCGACCCACGCCCACCCCAGCCTTATATCGGGGTGCACGGGCTGACATCAGCTCCTGTGCCCACGCTGGGGCCACCGCGATGCTCCAGCCGCCGAAAGCCCGACCTTGCCTAACGCGTGACTCAGAGGGGAAGCCGCCTGCCACGGTGCTCCCCGCTCGCGCCTGTCCTGGAAGGGGAGGAAGGAGAGGGTCCCACACAGCGTCACTGCGGGCACAAGCTGCGTGGGAACGGGGACACCATGCACGGCCACAGCTCTGCCCTGAGGTCCCAGGGAGACGGCACAGCGCATGTAGGGACCCAGCGGTGCCACAGCCCCCCCCATCTTGGGACAAGTGAAGAGTGGGAGGATGGGGCAGCGCGGAGCAGAGGGATGCGATGGGGCTGTGCCAGGGATGAGGCTCAGCCTCCGTGCAGCCATCCCCGCTTTGGGAAGGGCTCTGGGGTCATGCAAGGCCACCCGAACCTCCAGGGTTCAGGAACCTCCAGGTTTCGGGAAGCCCTGGGACACGGGGTGACGGGAGGGCAGGGACAGTCATTGTGAGAGCAGAACTCTGCGGTCCCTCCGAAAGCCCCGGCCGGTGGCGGGGAGCCACGCTCCAAACCCACTGCGAGCAGGGAACGGCCCCACAGGGCGAGGAAAACCCCGGGCAAAGGACAGCATGGGGACAGCCAGCGGGCAGGGGAGGGACACACAGCACCGCCCGGTGGCAGGACACCCCCGTTGGGACCCCCAAGCACCAGAGGGGACGCTGTAGTGACCATCCCCACCGAAGGGACCACAATCCCATAGACAGAACCTCACAAACCCCTGCACGCTCATGCCGGCCTCCCACAGCAGTGTCCCCAGCAGTGTCCCCAAGGCCACCAGCACTGTCCCAGCCCCAGGCCTGACCCCAGGAAGCCCCGTGCCCGACCTCACCATGGCAGGCGGTGGCGGTGCCCGGCGCTGTGCAGGACACGGGGCCCATGGCAGGTCCCACACAGGTGGCAGCGGGCAGCGGGCAGCAGGGACGGGTGACGCCAATGTCCATCCCGGGGCGGACAGGCTGGTCGGACCAGGATGTCACTCACGTCCCTGTGTCCCTTAATCCCTTCCGGGATGAGTCAGGTCCCCACCGCAGCAGCCAGCGACCTGTCGGGGTGCGGGTGCCCGCGGGGCCGGGCGCTCCCTGGGGCTTTCCCGCAGATGCCGGCGTGGATGCATCCGGCAGAGCAGCACGTGGCAGCACCCGGCCCGGCCCCATCCGCTGCTCTCTGACCATCCCCAGCGATGCCAGCCCTGTGTCACCGCCACGTTGTGTCCCCCCCACACCGTGTCCCCGTGCCTCGAGCCGGGTTGATGCCACGTGGCGATGGCAGCGGGCGGGAGCAGAGGAGCAGGGCAGTAGGATGTGGTGACACAGAGCGCTGCTCCCCACGGTGACACGAGTGGAGCACGGACCCCACCGCCGGGCAGCGCTGGACCCCCCCGGCCGTGCAGTGCGGGCGGACACCGGGAGAGGGACCCAGAGCCCCGGGAGCGGCGGGGCTGGGAGGGAACGGAGCAGGCGCTGGGAGGGAACCGCGGAGCTGCATGGAAAGGAGCCGGGGTTGTGCTGGAAGGGAGCCAGGGGATGATGGAGGGGCACCGAGGCCAAGGGATGGGTTCGTTCCCAGGGACTCGGTGCCCACATCCCCCCCAGGGCATCCCCCGCTGCCGTCACAGGCGGGACAAGGAGGGCTCAGCTGAGCCGCGTCCCATTCCCTGAGAGCCCCCGCTCTGCTCACGCACCCGTGAGGGATCGGCCATGCTGGAACCACGCACAGGGAGCTGTGAACGTGGCACTGTGCAGGAACGCAGCTGCTGGTGCACAGGGACAGGAGCACAGCAGCACCGCGCACCCCACGCTCCCACCTCACCCGTGGCAGCCGGGAGCCCCATCCCAGGACCACAACCCACTGCCACCCCCTCGGGGACATGTCCCTGTGCTCTGGCAGGAGGGCACAGAGCTGCGCTGCCCTGGGGGACACAGCCAGAGCCCCCCCACCCCGGGTGTCCCCTCAGCCCTGCAGCAGGAAGGGCCGTGCAGGCTGCTCAGGGACACACCGTGCCCTAGGTGTTTATCCACATCACCGGGCAGCTTCCTCGGTGCCACCACAGCCCAAGGGCACCCGCAGCCATGAGGTTGTACAACCCCACCCGACGCCGTTTCCTCCTCCAGAAACGCTGCTGGGGTCCCGGCCACGCTGCTCCCAGGGCAAACAGCAGCTGTAGCATCCCGGGCCCAGCTGCTGCTCCAGGCAGCACGTGGGGGGCCGTCCCATGGCACCCCCTGCTCAGCTGCAGCCGTGACTCAGGGGTGACTGTGCCTGACTCACGGGAGAGCCACGGGCAGCCCAGCAGGGAACTGGGGCGAGGGCAGCCCGGGAGCTGCCCCACAGCGGTGGGGCTGCAGCTCCGCCCTCAAGGAACAGAGCCCTGCACCCAGCACTCACCTCGAGGGGACACATCCAGGCCCTGCTGCTATTTCCCATCCCAGGGACAGAGGTGGGAGCCTCCTTCCCTTCTGCACCTCTGCTCTCAGCCCAGCCTCATCCCATGCCAGAGCCTGGCAGCAGGAGCAGGGCAGGGCAAACCCCCAGCTCCAGGAGCACAGTGCTGGGACGGGGACATGCCAACTACAGCACAGCACGCCCAGGCACAGCCCCAGCCCTGCACCCCGAGCCCTCCACACCCTGCCAGGAAACACG
>WBMW01003851.1:234950-250660 GCA_013396635.1 Penelope pileata
GCGCGCTGTCAGCGCGGCGCCTCGCGGGCGGTGCCCATGGCGACGGGGGCGGAGCCGGGCGGGGGGGCACCTGCGGGCCTGGCCGGGCACGGGGACACGGCCACCCCCCGTGGGGACGCGGCCACCCCCGCAGGGACACGGCAGCACCCAGCTCTGGGCCCCGGTGAGCGGCAGCGCGGGGCCGGTTGGGCGGCGGCAGCCTTCGTGCGGTCTCGAGACGAAACAGAAACCCCGTCCCTGCCCTCAAGGGCTTCCGATCTAAGCGTTAATTAGCGTTAATGATCGCTACCTTACCCCGCACCTGCAGGGAGGCGCAGCCGAGGGGGAAGCGGGCGGGGGCCCGGCAGGAGCCGACCCGCGGCCCCGGGCAGCACCGAGCGGGGCGGCAGCGAGGGGACCCCCCAGGCCCAGCTGCGGCCCCTCCGGGCACCGCGCGTGCAGCACGGACACGTGGGCACCGGGATGTGTGCGCGGGGGGGGTACGCACATGTACATGCACACACAGCGGTGTGCGTAAACGTGCACACGCGTGCACGAAGAGGTTCACACTCCCAAACCTGTAGGTGCACGCACACGTGCACACACACACGTGCAATGCACGCATGCACACACACACATGCAGATACATGCATGGGCAATGCGTGTGCACATGGCCAGGGCACAGTGCCTGCTGTGACTGCACGGGGCCGTGCTGTCCTATCCTCGTGGTGGGGGTTTGCTGGGGGTCAGACCCTCCCGTGCCCATCCCTGGCTCCGTGCAGAGCAGCAGCAGCTCCCCGAGCACGGAGAAAGCCGAAGGCCTCTCCTCATCCTCCTCCTCTCCAGGGAGGGGGCAATCCTGGAGACCTCTGCACATGGAGAAGCTTTAACCCCACCATCTCCAGCTCTGCCCTGCCAGCCTGAGTGAGGGGAGCAGCATCCCCCTGTCCTTCCTTCCCTGCGTCTCTCCATTCCCATCCCTCCATCCCTCTGTCCTTCCATCCCTCTGTCCTTCCATCCCCATCCCTCTATCTCCATCCCTGCATCCCTCTGTCCTTCCATCCCCCTAACCCCATCCTTCCATCCCTCCACCCCTCTGTCCCCCACCCCTCCATCCATTTACAAGCACCTCCATCCCTCTGTCCCCATCCCTCCATCCCAGCGCGGTTCCCAGGGTGGGCACAGCGCTGGGGTCACCCCCTCCATTCAGGGCCCCGCGGAGGGCCTGGTGCTGCCCGGTTCCCACCGCGGCTCTCAAAGCCACTAATTAGCCCCCATCTGGCGGTGCTGGCCCGGCCGCGGCGGGGAGGCCGGGGACATTGTGTGCAGGAATGCCTTTCAGCAACGCCGGGCGCCCGCCAGCTGCGCCGCCAACAAAGCACCGAGCCAGCCCCGAGCAGCGGCCACCCCGGGTGCCGTGGGGACAGGGATGGGTGTCCCACGGCCACCCCATCCTGTGGGGTTCTCCCTGGCTGCGGGACCCTCTTAACACGTTGGGGTGCTGGGGTTGCTGGACTCACGCCGCTGCCTTGGCTGCAGCCGGGTGAGTGCCGGTGTCGGCCGGCAAGACGGATGGCTTCATTTCCATCTCAATTCTGGGAAAAGGGCGCGCGGTGCGGTAACAGCGGCCTCGGCCATATGGCGCTGGCGGGGCACAGCCCGGCCGGGAGCGCGGCTGCTTTGCACCGAGCAGGGGTTGCCCAGCAGCAGAGCACATCAAAGCCCCTGGTTGTTCCCCCTCCCTCCCTTGCACCGGAGGGACCACACAGGGCATGGCCGCATCGTGGGGACAATAGGGGACAATGGGGACAGTGCCACAGCCCCGTGGCAGCGCCCAGCCCTGTGCAGGGCTCTGCAGCACGGAGCTGGGCTGCGTTTTGGGGGGGCTTAGGGTGGGATCTGCAGTCCCTGCCGAGGCAGCAGCAGTGTGATGGGCTTGAGCAGGACGCTGTGTCTACCAGATGCAGACACATGGCCATCCCCAAACCTACCAGGGCTCCACAATGCCCCGAATGGGGCTCCCAGCAGAGCGGTCCCCTGGGGCCACCAGCACCCACTACACAGCTGGAGCAGGGCCGAAGCCTGAGAAAAGCCCCCACACGTTCCCCTCCCGCCTTCTCCCTTCCCGTTCCCCAGCTCCATCCGCTGCAGCCCAGACCAGCTGGAGCCAGGCGGCCCTTCCTGGGATTTATTCCAGCTTCCTGCCCCTCCTCGCCAGCAGGCTGGGGATGGGGCTGCTCTCTCCTGCTTCCTTTCCCTGCTCACAGCCGACGGACGGGCGCCTGCACTCCGTGGGACCCCAGCTCTCATCACCGGGCATCGCCATCCCCTGGTGCTGCTGCTGGGCTGGGGACATCGCACCAGGGGACAGGACAGACTGCATCCAGCATCCAGCCCTGCTGGGGAGACTGCAGGGGATGAGCAACCCCCCTCCAGGCATCAGCACCTCTTACCCCATGCTCAGGGTGCTGCAACCCCTGGCAATCGGGGATGGTGCCCATGGGCTCTCCCGCAACACTGTGGGGACGGTGTGGGGGATCACCTCCAAACCCCACAGCTGGGGCAGGCTGCCTCCCCTACCCCCTAGCTCTGCAGATGGAGGTTCCACGCTGGAGCTGAGTTGTTTGCATTTCCGTGTTCCCCTCCTAAGCCGGAGGGACCCTGCGGGGAGGGGAAGGTGCTGCAGACAGAGCGGAGCCACGCGGCTGCCGCAGGACCCAGGTGCAGTGCGGGCGGGCAAAGCCGGGGCCGCCCAGGCGCCAGCTCCGCTCCCAGCTCCTTGCAGGGCCCGAGCGCTTCCTTCCTGCAGGCCCTGCCCCGCTTATCGGCCGGGCAGGGCTGGGGTGACCCCGCTCTCCTCTCTCCGTGCCTTCCGCTCCCCGTGGGCCCTTGGAAAGCTCCCAGCTTGCATCTGCGCTCCCGCTGCCCCCAGCTCTGCGGGCAGGAGCAAGGAGTGAGGAGGCAGTGGGCAGTGCAAGGGGCACAGCTCAGGGTACCACGTGCACCCCAACATGCTCCTGCACCCCCAAAGGCTGCATGGGGGTGGGCACAGAAGCACTGCGGCACCAGGCTGACCCTGGCCAAAGGTAGGGAGGACAGAGGTTGGCAGGACCCATAGGACATGGAGCTGGACCCACACCTCCTGCAGCCCCGGGGCAGGGCGCTGCACCCCGCAGCACAGCCTGTGTCCTTCTCCACGGGACGCTGGAGCCTGGTGAAACCACATCTGGAGTCTAGACTCAGCGACTCTGTGGGCCGGGCCTGTCGGCCGCACCGTGCCCAGGCCCTGCTGCACACTGTTTGCTTAGCTGGAGGTATTTAATTGGAATTAAAGTGGCCCCTCTTGTTTCTGCGGACAGGGCTGTTGGAAAAGGAGCTGTAAGTCATAGAAAACATCTGTAGGAGGCTGCGAAGGGTCATTAGATGGCAGAACGCGAGGCGCCACTTTTAGTGCTCGCAGCCGACGCGGGGAAGAAGAGCTCAATATGGCTTTTGTGGAGGGGCTGCCAAGGCAGCCAGCGCTTTCTGTTTATTCTGGCAGTGGGCAGGGCCAGAGGGACACAGGATCCTCCTGCAGGGATGACAGCGGCGGTGCTGCGAGCTGCCCCTGCCCACAGCCCCCTCCTGCCCATGGGGTCAGACCCAGCGCAAACCTCCCTGGGCACAGTGGCCACGGCCCTAAAAGCAAGAGTTGTGGCAGAGAGGGCAGGCTGAGGCTGGCCAGGGAAAGGCAGAGCGCTGTGGGAGGAGGACAGCCACTTGGAAACAGCTGGATGGGGGTCCCAGAGCCCCCGGGGAAGGCTGGAAGGGCCGGGACCCCCAACCATGGCTCCAGCAGCTGAGACAACCGCCCCAGTGCAGCCCCGGCATGGCCAGACCACTCCTTCCTTTGAGATGGTTTAATATGAGAGAAAGCAAACGCACAATACAAAATTTAAAAACCGGCCTGTGGTTTGCCCCCCGCCCGCTTTGTGCCCACGCCAGAGACAAAGCAGAGGGGAGGGCGGCCCCGCGGGAGGGGGAAGATGTGGTAGACACCGATACCCCACCTGGGCGGCCGCTCCGACACACACAACACGATGCTCTGGCACAATTGTTTCGTCTGTCACTTGCAAAGGGTCTGGAAGGGCCCCAGCCCGGCGGCACCAGGGCTGGCCCGTGGGCAAGGTCACTTCTCCTTCTTGTCAGCTTCTGTCGTCTCCTCTTTGGAGGCCCCCGGTGCCTCCTTGGGGGTAGAGCTCTCCTCATAGCTGGGGACAGAGAGGTGAGAGGGGAGCGTCAGCAGGGTCAGCCCTTCTCCAGGGACAGGACAGGAGCATGCTGAAACCCAGCCCAGAGCCTGGGGCATTGGAAGAGCCCAGGGCTGCAGGCTCAGGTCTGCCCCAGCGTGGTGACCGAGGCTGGGGTGGGCTCCAGCCACTGGCCCCCAGCACGGGGAGATGAGCGCTGCCCCACTGAGACCACCCTCAGCCATGGGGTGGGGGGTACAGGGGGCCAGGCCAGCTCTGCACTTAGGAGCCTGTCTCTGTGCTGAACCCAAAAGCACAGCTGGGACCCCAGCGAGGATCGGGACCCCCGTGCCTTTGGGTCTGGGTTGCAGGGGGACCTGCTCCTCCAGCTGCAAAACCCCCACAGCACCTGGGCCCTGATGGAGGAAACCTGGGAGCACCACAGGGGCAGAGATGTCAGCTCCTCTCCGCCTCCGTGGTCCCCCCCAAGGAGGGGAAGCCAGCCCACAGCAGTGAGGCTGCCTGGAAACGGGCAGAGCTGGAACGAGCCCCTACCTGGCCAGGGCGACAGACAAAGAAAGGGCACCGCGTGCGATTGCTACATGGCACTGGGGCTTTGCTGCCGGCGTCGGCGGGGACAGGACAGTTTCTGCTGCATGGAATCAGCAAGGCTGGCCGGCGAGCCGGACACGGTGGGGAAGTGGGTAAGTCTTGGTGTGTGTGGCAAGATTTCAGCAGAGGACTCATAGCTGCAGGAGACAGGAAGCAGGAAGGGAAAGGGGGAAGGACAGAACAGAAAGAGAAAGGGGGGGGAGAGAGAGAGAAAGAAAAAGCAGAGGAGTTTCTGAGTGAGACAGCTGCAAACCCCTGCACAGGCAGTGCGGTGTCCCCTCCTCCTGCTGGCACCTCCAGGCTGGCCCAGGGCTGTGCTGTGAGAGCTGAGACCCAGGGAAAGGCAGCTGGAGCCTGGGGGAGACAAGCCCAGGCGCTGCGCAGGCAGCAGCAGAGCAGCACAGGGGCTGTGCAGACCCCACACCTTTCGTGCAGCTGGAGGACAGAGCGGGCTTCCCACTGCTGACAGCTGAGGGCTGCAGAGCAGCTTGGAGTGGGAGGCTGGGAGGGCTGGAGGCTGCGAGCCCAGTGCCAGCCAGCTCTGCTCCCAGCAGCCCTTCCCCAGGGCCGCAGCACAGAGCTGCCTGCTGAGCACAGAGCTGCCTGCTCTGCCCACCCCGCAGCGCTGCCTGCTCAGAGCCTCGCTACCCTCTCCCCAGGCACCTCACACATGGCTGAGACCCCAGGGAGCAAATCAGAGGAGTGGGTGCATCCCAGAGGTGCAGGGGAGCTACACCTGGGCGCAGGGAGGATTCCTGCGGTGGAGGTTCCTGGCCTGCAGCCAAGAGCCCTGCCACATTCTGCTTCCTCCGACAGCAGCTGGAGTGACTGCAGGGGGGAGGCTGACCCCAAGATTTGTCAGGGCCCCCTTGCACCCACCGGCCCACAGCACAGGCTCTGGCAGGGCTCGGCTAACAGCAGCAGGCAGCATGTTGCTGCTGGGGGGGCTCAGCGCTCTGCAGGCTTTACTCCCCCATCGGCAGCTGCCAGGCTCCCTGAGCACCGTGCTGACCCAGGGCAGGGCCTGCAGCTCTGCCCTCCCCTGCCTGCGTTTCCTGGCACAGGGAGGAGGTGCTGCTGCGAGCGGCTGAGTCACCGCACACGGGGAGAGCGGCTGCAGGATCCCAGGTGCACAGGAAGGACGATCCCAGGACACTCAGCGCCTGCAGCAGCGATTGTCAGAAGCAAACATCAAAGCAGGGGCAGGTGCTGCAGGGCTGGGGAGCCAGCCCAGCTGACAGCCCGGTGGGAACACGCATACCTGCGTCTCCCAGGGGAGGGGAAGGAGGCCGGGGGCAGCCCCGCTCCCCGCTGTGCAGCTGCTGCAGCCCAGGGCCCACTCTGCTTTCCNCCCCGCAGCCACAGGAAGCCCAGCAGCCCTGGCTGGATGCTCCCTTCCCTTCCCTGCTTTCAGGTGTCCTCGGGCACGCAGCTGCTCTGGGCCAACACAGAGCCTGAGGCACACAGCCAGCAGAGCATGGTGGAGCAGCAGCTCTCCAGCAGCCTGGGGTGAGATGTGGTCTGCCTGCAGCAGGGGGACAGCTGCCAGGAGAACTGAGCTGGCCTGGCTACAGCCTGTGGGCAACAGCTGGAGAAAACTGGCCAAGAGAAGGGCTGGAGCACAGCAAAGACCCCTTTTTCCAGCCCCCTTTCTCCACTTCTGCACTCCCAGGGCTGCAGACCGTCTCCTTTACCCGAGCAGGGAGGCTGGGATGTGCTGGAACCAGCCCCGGCTGCTCTCGCAGCTGGATCCAATTCCATTCTCCCCCACCCACGGGCCCTGGGACACAATGACCAAGTATCTCCGCACCAGGTGTGCGGTCCCACCCTCCCCTGCCTGCCAGCACATGGGAAGAGCCTGTCACCAGGGCGTAAAGCAACACCAGATGCTGCCTGCCTGCTGGTACAGCACCAAGGCTCCCACACGGCTACGAGGAGGTGGCTGGAGCCAGGGCCAGCGTGTACAAACACAGACCCACTCCCTCCGCCCACGCACACCCAGCACACCCCGAGCATGCCCAGATGAACCCGTCCCTCCAGCTGTGCCCGGGTGTGGGAACATCTGCACGCTTCATGTGCTCCAGCGCCGCGGGCGAAACTGCTCGGTCCCCAGCCGAGGCTCACCTGAACATTTCAGTTACTTCTCCCTTTGCCAAGGCCACAAGAAGCGGGAATCCGATGCATGCAGGGACCAGGTACAGAAGAGCGGGCTGCCAGGAAGAAAAACAATTGTGAAATCAAATGACAAATCGACCCAATCCTCAGGAGGAGGGCAGGGCACGCTGGCCCTGTCCCCTCTGCACCTGTGGAATCTGTCACAGCGCTGCACAGAGCGGTTAAAGCTCCAGGAAGCTGCTTCAAGAGCCAACTTGTAACTTGGCCCCCACACAAACAGCACCTGCAGTGCGTGTGTTCCTAGAGCCCCTCTGCTCTGCAGTTCAGAGCAGCTCAGCTGCAAAGAGCCCCCAACCCACCCAGCAGAGCAGCCCTGCCTGCCCCAGCGGGGCTCAGCTCCAGCTGGGCACACAGGGCTCTGGCCAAGAGAGACACACAGGGAAAGCCAAGCCAAGAGAAGGAACACATCTGGTTTTTCCTGGCACGCTGTGGGACACTTGTGGCCAGGCTGCCGTGTCAGACTGCACACATCCCTGCACAGCACAGCTTACCTGGGCGTGCTTGAAGATGTGCATGATGAAGATGGTCAGGCCCAGCCCAAAGATGTAGGCCACAAAGCTGGTGTAGAAATACGTGTGCGTGTTCTTCTTTAAGCTGTAGGGAAGGGACCAGAGAAGAACTTATCTCGGGCTGGGGCTCCAGGATGCCAGTGGCCAAAACAGAGCCAGCCCAGCTAACTTGGACATCCCCTGCCACGGGGTGCAGGGAGCAGTGCTCTGCCCTGTTTATGGGCCAGCAAAGACACTGCCACCAGCACAGCCCCCGGTCCCACTGATGGAGCACAGAACTGGATGGGGTAACACCGATGTGGGGTGGTGGGGAAGGGAGAGAGCTGCAAGAACCCACTGCTGGGTGGCTGCAGGGCTTAGGGGTCAGTGCTGGCCCCACTGCTGCCTTCTCCTGGCAGCCTGCTCACAGCATGTGGTGTTTTGTCACAGGGCAGGCTGTGGGAGCTGGGATTCCCAGCAGGTGCAGGCAGGAGGTGGGTGGAAACACCTGGAAGTGCTGGCACAGACTGGAGGGTCTGTGCAACAGCAACAGGAGCGGGGCCACACCACCACACAGCACAAAGCCACCCGTCCCCAGCTGTTCCCCAACCAGAGCCTTTTGGTGTGGGGCAACTGCTGGAAGCTACACCCTGGTGGCAGGTGCAGCTCCCTGCGTAGGAAGTAGCTGCCTTCCCTGATGTCTGCCCAAGGGCAGCCAGCACTGCCAGGCCTTGACTGGTACCCGTGTCAGCGACACGTCCCAGCTGCCAGCACCTCAGCTCTTTCCCACGCTGCCTCCACTTTCCCTCTGTGTGGCTCCTGCACCTCGGAGTGGGTGGGCCAGCGATGCCCCATGTGCTGCTGAACTCCCTCCCAAGGCTCATCCCTCTGCCCCACGCACAGCAATGCTTGTGAGCTCAAACAACTCACCACAGCGGCCAGGACTTACCCACACCCCCAGCTCTGCTCACCCCTGCACTTCCAAGAGCTTCCTCTTGCACCTCCCTCTTCCAGCTGCTCTCTTGCATCCCCACCCCAAGCCCCAGATGATGGCACACAACTGTGCTTCCAGCTTCCCCTTTTTCTCTACAAAAAGAGCTCACAAGCACCACAAGATGCAACCTGCCGTGTCCCTTCTGACCACCCACTCACCTGATGTCAAAGCGCAGCAGCAAGGCGATGAAGATCCCTGCAGGGAGAAGGGGAGAGGATGGAGGCCCACGGAAGGCTGAGCCCCACCTCCCCACGGCCATCCCCGGGCTCACAGTGCCCTCTCGTGGCACGGGGACAGCACCACACAGCACCTGGCCCTGGTGGGGCACCCACGGGGCTCTGGCACCCACACTGCACCCAGCCCCTGCAGGAGGCCGTGGGGCCCTGGCAGGGCCAAAAGCAGAGCAGTGGGAGGTGAGGAAGCCACCTGCTCTGCTCCCCACGGCCAATCCAGATGCAGCCCTGGTCATGCCCTCCCTCTTGTGTCCTTACCCGGAATTACAATGTCTCCCAGCCCCAGCATGGCAAAGTTGTCGGCCTCCAGGCCCTTCTCCAGCAGGTCCTGAGGGAAAACCACTGCGAGCAGAGAGAGGCACAGTGAGGGGGAGAATGGGCTGAGCACACCCCAGCACTGCTGTGCCTGGTGAAAAGGGACCAGAGCAGGGCAGGACCCCCAGCCCCACCCCAGGCCCCTGCACCTCTCCCCCTGCTCCAACTCTGGGCTCTGGAGTGGGAAATTGAGGGACTCAGGACCTGTCCCAAGTGCAGGTTTCAGCTGCAGCTCCCAGCACCCACTCCACACCCCACCAATTCACCCCTCCTGTTTTGTCGTTGGGTTTGGGGTGGGTTTTCCACGCAGCTGCAACAGCCACCCCTGGTGGTGCTGGTAACCCAGGCAGCCAAGGGCTCTGCAGTCCCTCCCCATCACTCAGATCATGCAAGGGGCTGCCAGCAGGGAGCCTGCCAGCAGAGCCTTCCTGCCCACGTCCTGCCTTCCCAGCAGGGTGCCTGGGGCAGAGACCAGGGCAGAGCGTGCAGCCGCTGCTCCTGCACATAGGGACCATCTACTCACGTTTTATTGGGGCCTCAAACGATTTGGCAACGGTCACCATCACGTTGGTGCCAAAGACCTAGGGGCAAGCAGAGGAGTCCAAGGTGACCACAGCTGCATGGGGACAGGCATATGGTTGGCAGCATGAAGCTATGGGCAGTTTTCCTCCAGCAGCACCCAGAGGCTACAGGCAGGGAGCACAGCTCCTGGGAGAGGGAGCAGGACAGTGCTCACAGAGGGGCTGCAGCACAGACCAGGCTGCATTCAGCCCCAGTGAGATGAGTCGGTACTGTGCCTGAAAAGGGTGCTATCAAAGGGTGTTGTCTGTGGGCAGGAGCCCTCGGCTGAGGGTCCCAGACAACAGCAGGCTGCTGCCTGCTTCAGCAGGGACTGGAGCACTTGTCAGAGCAGCGACACTTTGCTCTGAGGTCATTTATCTGCACTGCACCGTCAGCTCTAAAAATTGGCATCTTTTGGGGAATGGACTGTAAACACACAGGTCAGCCACCCTTACTGCTGTTCCTTTTCAGCTCCCAGCCTCCAGTCTTGGCTGCACCAGCAGTAGGCAAATAAACCACATGCTCGTTAGTGCTTAGAGCTAGTGATTAAGGAGAACCCTTCAAGCAAGGATTCCATAAGGTGCAGCAAGCTCTGCCACTGCCACGAAGCAACAGAGCTCCACACCAGGACCAGGGAAGACCATCATATGCAAGTTCTCCCCAGGACTATGCAGGGAGACCATGTAATTTGTCCACTGAGCAATTTCTCTCCCTTAGTGAGATCCTCCTCGCTGTGATTAAACCCATGCTAAGATCCAAGTGCCTGTTCCCTGCAGAGGGGCACAGCAAAAAGTTCCCCACCTCAAGATCAATCTGCTGGGGAAGCTGACCCTGATGGGCAGCAGCAGGAAGCAGAGAGCAAGGAGCACTGCGTTTTCCAAAACACCCTGGAGGTGCTCACACCCCAAGCAGAGCACAAGGCACTGGGTAAGGCTGGCTGCTCCCAGCTGGCAGTGCTGGAGGAAGTGGCACGCAGACAAACCGCACAGCCCACGCCTCTGGAACTGGGGCAGCACTGGCCAAGTGCTAAATAAGACTCAGTAGCCAGGCTTAATCACTGAAGGATTACTCAGGCAGCTGCAGCACTGCTGGACAGACCTCAAGGTATACAAGGGCTGAGACTTTTGGAAACGGAGTAATTCAGAAGGTGGAGGCAGACAGGAAAGACTGAGGAATACAGACATCACACAGGGCTCAGGAGAAAGGGATCCAGAACCATTGCAGAAAGATAAGGAAAACCTCAGAATAAAGACACTGGAGTGCTGTACTGGCTGAGGGAAAACGCCTGGAGAAATTCCAGAATTTGCTTCTCTGTGCAAAAGAACAGAAGGAGGCTAACGAAGCTGGCAGATGACAGAGCTGAGGAAGTGATACAAGCAGGGGCAGTGGACCCCAGAACAGTCTCATCCCGCAGCCAGGGCTGGGCAGACCTCAGTTAGGAATGCAGGTCACCAGGATGGGATGTGCTGAACACACGGGCAGCCTACAACAGCCAGACTCCCTGATGAGCTCCCTGCCAGCCCTGGGCTCTCCAAGCCAAAAGTTAAAAGAATATACATTTTCTGATCCACGTTCTGCCATCACTTGATTCTGTCATCATCCCCACCGCACCCCTTTGGGCTGAGGAAGTGGAAACCCTGACTGCAAGCGTGTGTCCAGCCAGCGTGCTGCCTCCAAGGAGGCACGAGGCCACGCACATGCCTTCCGCCAGCGGCTGCAACTCGCGTCTGCCCCGGGGAGCGCTCCCGATTACCCAGAAGACGTCGTAGATGAAGAGGCCCCCAAGCAAGATGCAGCCGGTGCTGACGTTGTTCAAGTGCAGCAGCTCCACCCCGTTGAGGGAAAAGGCCAGCCCAAAGAGGTTGTTGGCAATCCAGTGCTGAGAACAACAGGAAAAGGAGATTTGGGTTGTGTGGCACGTGCAGGGCCGCAGCCTCACGCCGCAGATGCTCACGTGGGGAGGGGCCCCGGTCTGAGGCAGCTCTTGGCCTCCCCACAGCAGAGCTGAGGCTCACTCACCTTTCTCAGCACATACCAGACCCCAACGACACTGCTCAGGGCCAGGCACGCGAGATCCTTGGTGTCAAACTCGTAATTCACTATTTCTGCAATAAAACAGAGAAGACAAATTCAGGGCAGTCCCGGCACCTTACCTCTCTGCGCCAGGCAGAGATGGGCGAGGTCAGAGCAGGGCAGCAACACAGACCACAGCTCTCCAACCCCTGAAGAGGGGACTCTGCCCCTGCAAATGGCCACGGTCACCACACCCATGTGGTGTGCAAGCAAGGAGCCTGCACTGGCAAGCCCAGAGCTTCTTCAGCCAGACTGCCACATGGACAGCATCTGTGATGCTTCTGTCAGCAAGGAAATTGAATGCAGACACTCTCCTCCAGCAGGGAGGGCAGATTCTCTCCCTCTCGCTGCACCCAGTCAGCTCCTGGTGGTACCACTGAAGTATTCCTTTGCCAGTAAAGCTACCGGGCAGGACGCTTACCAAAGGATATCCTACCAGTGCAGAGCCTTGAGCCACTTCACTGCAGGCAGCACAGCAGTCTGTACTACGCTACTCAATTAGCTAAATAAGCAGCACACTTAACACCAGCCATCAGCTCCCCTCTGTAACACTGTTTCTGGGACTTCCCTGCCAGCCAGAGGCAACAAACAACAGTGCCAGCTGGTGTAAGACCATGCCCATGTCCATGCAGAGCTGGCAGGGCTTACACTGGCTACAGAAGCACAGCAAGGAGCAAGAGATGGATCTCTGAGGTTCTGTCTCTTTCTCTGAGGCTGCACGTTGAAACAAGTGAGCAAGAAGCACAACAGTGATGGCAGAAAACACGCAGGCCCCTAGAAAGGCTGACAAGCGAACGTACCTTCCTTGCTCTCCCCGGAACCCTGGGTGAAGAGGAGCTGGTACTGTTTGGTGGGGAAATTCGCAGGGAAGAATCTGTTCATCATGGGACTGAAACGAGAGTTGGAGAGAAGGGCAGTTCTACAGCAACCTGCACAGGGCACTGCCTAGCACCTCCGCATGACGGCATTGCAGCACCAACCTCAGCCCCCCCCGCAGGACAAGGAAGTCCCAGGTTTTGCCACGTCAGGGACAAGTGTATGCCCCAGCTCGTCGCCAAGCACGGGAGCTTGTCTTCCCCAGAGGTCTGTTTTGCCTGCATCTGGCTGTCCTCAGAAATGCTCTAAGGCAACAGGCACAAAGCATCACGTGCAGGAGGGGAACCCATCTCCAACACCAGTGTTTGCCCACTGCGGACAAACAGTCCCCAGGCACTGCACGGGTCTGGTCACCCAGAGCTGAGCCACCAGGAAACAGCTCTGCTACTGAGCTGGGAGTAGGAATGAAGCCTGAGCAGAGCAGCAGCACTGCTCGGGGGAAAGCATCTGGTCCCCAGTGCCCCGCAGCTCAGGAAACAGGAAATTGGTTTTAGTTTATCAGTTACTGGAACAGCCTGAGCTTTCAGCACCTTCCACCAAACACCAGCGTGAGGCACCAAGGACGGTGCCATGAGCTCCAGCTGCCAGTTTCAGCCGTCCCAGTAAGGGGAACCGGGTTACTGGGGAGCCCCGCCCTCAGCACAGCAGCGAGGACAGTGCCAGGGCAGAGCAGCTCCTTGGGGTGCTATGCCAGTGGCCACCCACACCTCCATAAGCTCAGGGCAGGGGATCCCTGGGACTCCTGAGCCTTTGGTCTGAGCTGGCTCCCTGAGGAGGGGCTCACAGCACACTCAGGACCCCCCTCCCCAAAAAGCCCTCCAGACTCACCGAGGGTAACCACGCAATGAGCTGAGATTTGTCTCTGCCACAAAGCAGCAGTGCTCCAGAACCCCCAAATCCGCTCAGCACCCCACTGCCTTATGGCACAGCCTGCCCAGCACTCCCCTCCCTGCACCCTACCTGATGGTGTGGGACAGGGCGAGGATCCCCAGCACAAAGAAATACATAGAAAGCAGAAGATTGATGTACTCTTGAGAGAATATCTGCAAGACAAAACCACAGGGGGGTTACGACTGCATTCTCCCAGCGTGAAGTACGAGACAGGGCTTCAAATGGTAACTGGCAGCTGCTGTGCCGATGCTCCAGGGAAACAGGAGGAAGAGCTGGAATAACCCAAATTCTTGCATCGCTGATGTAAAATACATTGGAAAGAGCAGGACAAGCACAAGGGGCCTGCGAGACGTCACGCTCCTATGAGCTGCTCAGCTCAAAAAATAACTCCTGTGCTGCAGAAAGGAGGGCAGAGCCCCCCCATCGTGTCCCCACAGAGCGGCCAGAGCAGGGAGCGAGGGGGTGTGCTGCTCCCCCTGCCCCACACGTCGCAGTGGCCGAGGGTGCTGCCCCATTTAGTGGGGTATTATTAGAGCTCCTGCCCTCCACACACACACGCTGCCTTTCTGCAGGGTCACGGCCCTGATTCAGAGCACGCTACAGCCTGTGGTGAAACACGTCCAGGGCAGCCGTGATCCCGTGTGCTGTCCCAGGAGGAAGGATGCTGGAGCACCAGAGCTTAGGGCAGGATGCAGATTCTACAGGGAAAAACCACCGACCATGCAGGGGTTTCTATGGGGCTGTGCTGCACCTTCAGTGTGTCCTTTCCTGGCGCCTGCAGAGGATCCTTGTGGAGGCCAGAAGGGGCTGGTGGATCTGGTGGCTGCTTCACCCCCACCATCAGCAGGGGCTCAGCAGATGCTCTGCTTTACTGCTGCCAGCCTGCAGGAGGAGCTGGCACGCACAGGGAACCAGAGGTGCTCTAAGAGAAGGCTCCTTTTCCACATGGCCCAAAGCACCTGCCGCTGGGATTGCTTCTCAGTGACTCAGGAACTGTCATTAACTCAGCTTGTTGGATCTGCACATCTAAAAGGCCTCACCTGGACACACACGGGCTCACTCCTAAGCTCATCTTCATCAGCAATTAGCCAGGGCCACAGCTGAGATGCCTTCAGAAGCACAGCAAGGAACACAACAGACAGCAGCATTTGAAATTCAGAAGCGTTTGGCACTCTCTGGTTTCTATTTGTGCACCTCCAGGACACCCAAGGAGGCAGAAAGAGCTCAGGGGTGAGCTCCCCTCTCAGCAGCTCTGCATTACCCAGAGGCTGCACAGCCCAGGGAGGACTGACATCCCTGTGTGGTGGGGCTGGGAGCTGACACTGCGCAGCTGCACACACCCTCTGGCCCCACGCTTAGGACCCTAACAGTGTAAGCCAAAAAGCACTCTGGCCCAGTTCCTGGAGCTCTTGAGCACAGCCACAGCAGGGAGGAGGCAGGCAGGGCGTCCAGGGCCCAGCAGCACCGCTTGCTTACTTACTTTGAAGAAGAGGTAGAGCCCCAAAAGGGTGCAACTGGCAACAATGGGAAAACGAGCAGCATCTCTGCTGGTAATGGTCTCCGGCATCTCTGAGGAGTTCTGGGGAGGGGAGGACAGGAGAGGATTACCTGGGGGCAGCACTCTGCCTTTGTACCTGAGCAGACAGCGAGGGGCTCGCAGGGCTGCAGGGCACTGCTGCTGGCTCCCAGCTGTCCCCAGAGCTGGGGCTGGGTCACCAGCAGAGCCCGAGATGGGACGAGCAAACCTGCCTGCAGCCGTCCTTCCAAGGGCTGCCACAACGCACTGCGTTTTTCCTCTCAGGAAAGCAGAAGCCCTGCCTCCTTGCAAGGCACTGACGTTTCTCCTTGTTTGCCCAGAGCAGAGCTGGGCACCTCGCTGCTCGGCCGTCCCCGCAGCCCCATCTGCACGCACCATCTGCCGCTCGCCCTCCTCAGCACTCCTCTCCCATCTCCCAGTTCCTCTCCCATCTCCCAGTTCCTCACCTCGCTCCTGGGCCACTCCTCACGCTCAGCATCCACCAAACCTCCTGAAGCAGCTCTGCACCAGCACAGCCAATGGCTTCGGAGCCATTTCCCAACAGTGACCCCCGGCACTGGGGGGGATGACTGCCCCCTCCCAGCCTCCCCCCATGGCAGGAGGGGCAGGGGCTGTGCTGTCAGCACTGGGGGCTGTAACCCTGGGCAGAGCACCCGCTGGCAGGGGAAAAGGGACAACAAAGGAGCACAGCAGCTGGCTGAGCAGCCATCGCTCCGTGCAGTGTGTGAGGGGAGATCCCTGCAGGAA
>WBMW01003851.1:275087-307953 GCA_013396635.1 Penelope pileata
AAGGGTCCCACATGCTGTCCCCCCCCCCGCACACACACCGAGCTGCGGGGACATGGTGACGAAGGGCTGAGCAGGCAGTTCCCATGGCAATGGCCCTGGGGTGGCAGGGAGGGATGTGGTGGCCCGAACGCGGTGGCTGTGCCATGGGTGGCCGGGGGCTGCCGCCTGCGGGGACACAGCGGTGGCCATGTCCCTCCCCGCCACCGCCCCTCCTCCCCCTCCCATTGGGCGGCTGCGGGTGGGCCGATGCCGGGCCCGATCCTGCCCGCACGGGGCTGTGCCGGGGCTGTCCCAGGGCACAGCGTCCCCTCCCCTCTTCCGCCCCACGNGGGCGAGGGGTGGTGGGGCAGGGGGGCAGCAGGGGAGGCGGCTCGGGCTGGGATGTGGCAACCCAGCTCACAGCGGCATCGAGCTGGGGTGGGGATGGGATGGGACAGGATGGGATGGGAGCAGCTGCCCAGCACAGCCCAGAGCCAGCCTGGGCCCAACCACATCCCACCCCAGATCCCACCCTGGCACCCAGCTGGGCCATGATGGGGTCACTGTGCCCAGCACTGTCCCTTACCTGCGAGGGACCCCACACACTGACAGCCACCACCACATCCTGGCCCGGGACGTGCTGTGATTGCTCTGGTTTTGCTCTTTGTGGGGTAAATAACGAGGTGACCTCACCCCATGGGCTCATCTCACCGCTGAGGCTCAGCTCCAGGGCAGGGGGGACCCAGGGGCAGCGAGGGCAGGGACCGCAGTGCCCCAGCACGAGGCACAGCCCCACGGGCAGACACCCGCTGCCCCTCATTGCCCAGCACCCAAGAGCAATGCTCAGCACCTGAATTACCTTCCCCTCAATGAAGACAATTGAGCACAGCTGCTCTGCCAGGGCCCGGAGCAGCCCCATGGGAGCAGCAGGGGCCGAGCCCAGGGACGGGTCCCTGCACCCAGCTCTGCAGCCCCGCTGAGCCCCCTGCAGCCCCTGGGGAAGGGGCCCTGGGTCAGCAGGGCCTCAGCTTTTATGTTCCTCCCACAGGGCTGAGAGCGCTATTAAGAAAATTGCTGCTCCAGAGGAAGTCAGAGCAGCTAAAAATAGCCCCAGCCGAGCCGGTAAACACGGCCACCGCCGAGCAGAGCCCCGGCACGGGGACAGCAGGGACAGCGGGGACACCGCGGAGGGGCACGGTGCCCAGCAGTGCCGGGATCTCCTCCCAGGCTGGGCAGCCGTCCCCGGGCACACAACGTGCCTCCAGGTCACGCTATTTCCAGCCCAGCTGTGCCCTGGCATGGGGATGGCCAGGAGAGCCAGGGGCACACACACGTGTGCTGGCATTGCCCCAGGTGCGGGCAGGGGAAGGGCAGCAGCACGATGGCACCCACGGCCACACTCCCCCTCCCGTGCCCTGCAGGGACAGCGGCTGTGGCACTGCCCCGGCCACCATGGGAAAGGGGACACCAGAGTATGTGGCAGCCCGGGGTGGCACAGGAGGAGGGAAGGGTGTTCAGGAGCTGTTTATTTTACAGTGAGAGGGTTTGTACAAATCTGCATTTACACAGGTATGTATAAGTCTGTACAGAGTCACTGAAGCACCCGAAGGGACCGTCTCCTCCCCAGCCCTTCCCCTGGGCAACGCAGGAACTAAAGTGCACGGTGGGCAGAGGGGCTGCAGGAGGGCACCGGGCACCCAACCACCCTAGGGGGGGGACAGGACCCCAGCAGCACCCCCAGCTCGTGGCACAGCCACCACAAACTCCGGTACCACCAATTTCTAAAGTGCTAAGTCACAGCTCGCTTCCCTCACTGTCACCTCCTGGAGGCTGCGGCTGCCCTGGTCCCAACGCGTGCAGGGAAGCACTCAGCCTTCAGCCATGGGGATGGGGTCCCCCAGGCTGCCCCCAGCCCTCAGGGAGGCAGGGAGCCCTGGCACCAGCAAGAGGCACAGCCAGGAGATGCCAACACGGGTGAGGGAACAGGTCCTGCTTCCCGACCTGCGTCAGAGAACACGGGCCCACGGGGCAACCCCAACCTTGCACGGATGCGGCTCTGAATTTGCACACGGGTGGTCAGGGACAGGAGGGGCTGAGTTTCCTGCAACCAGAAACCTGTAACTCTCCAACCAACATCTGCATTACAGGGGTGCAGCCCCCGGGCACGGCACAGATGGCTTTGGGCACAGGATGGGGGGGGGCAGGCAGCTGGGTGGGGGCAGCCAGGGGCAGGTAAGGGCACTTGCGGGAGGGTTTAGCAGCTCAGGGGAGAGGTAGAGGCATCGAGTGGCTATTGGCTTTGTCAGTGGGATGCGGAGCTGCTGAGCTCTCCTGGGGGACAGGGAGCAGCAGGGCTGGGTCAGGTGGGGTGTGCAGGGTCTGGGGAGGCCTTTCTGGGAAACCCTTTGTGTTACTCGGAGGGGTGACACTGAATCCGATCAGCTCGTGGGGGAGAAATACATGAGATCCCTATGGCAGAGTTCTGTCCTGGTGAAACTGTTTCAAAATGTAGAAAAAGCCGTTCTCCACTTGAGAGTCTGCTCCCAGAGCTGCAAAACGCTGCAGCGGGTGCTAAAGGCTCTGCTAATGCTCGTGGCGATGTGGTCTGGCACAGGCAGGATGAGCAATGCTTGCCTCACCTCCGTGGCCTGACACACGACCAAAGGACCCCACCCGACCTCTGGTGGCCCGTGGACACGCTCCTGTCCCCTGCCATTCTCCCCTGCAAGCTGACCAGACCGCAAGGAGGAGGAAGCAGCGGAGTCACAAAGTGTTATGCACTGGAGACGACCTCATGGCAGGGTGCTGATGCGCTTGGTAAAGGTTTGGCTCTACTGAGGCTGCCTGCAGGGAAGAGAGGGGCCAGGGCACTGGTGAACGCAAATGGAGAAGGCAGGGTGCCCCGGCAGCCAGGGCGGTGCGGAGCCAGAGGGCTCCTCTGCTCCTCAGGAGTGTACAAGCCCCTTGCTCCCTGCAGAGGCCAAACCCTGCTGTGACACTCCCCTAGGTGAGCTCCTGCCCTCACTCCCACGGATTATCCCAGCAGAGGACGTGGGGCTGCACAGCTCGCCACTCGGAGTCACCCGCACACGGCTGCAAGAGCCGCACCCGCCCGCACCTCCAGCCCTCAGGAGACAGCGGCAGCGCCCATCTGCTCACCCCTGCACGGGGAGGAGAAAACGAGGAGAGCGTCGGTGTGGGGAGCAATCCTGCAGGGCTGGTTCCCACCAGTCTCTGTCACAAAGGCCAAGAGCGTCACGGGACGCAGCAAGAACAGAAAACTCTTCAGACAGGTTGTTTGCAGACACGTCCTTCCAACAAACGCCATCCCACGTCGACGTGGCAATGGGGAAAGCGCTTCCTCCGGCTTCAGGGGAAAATCTGCAGCTCAAACTTGGGTGCCCACTCCAGGGCACTCTTCACCACAGCCAGGGCAGCTGCTCCCAGTGCGACCGTCAGCCCCATCACCGCCAGCTTGACAAAGCGGTTGGTCCTGGGCTTTGTCAAGATGGATTTTGTCCGCTCCTCCCCTCGGAACCGCTGCTCCCGGAAGCGCTGTCTCAACACAGTGTCTGGTCTCTGCTGCACTGACGCCAACTCAAAGTCCTTAAAAGTGGAAGCTGCGGTCCTGTAAGAAAAGAAACGGGTCAGGAAGGTCTTCAGGAGGCAGAGAGCCCCTGGCCAGGGCAACGTGCAGCACCCAGGCACTGCTCCGACGCTGGGGGCCCGGCACTCACCGCTCCGCCTGCTGCTGTGCTGCCTCCCTGGCGAGCTCGGAAGGAGGGAACTGGACAAAGAGGTCCCCGGCTCTGCTGATCAGAGTCTCGTAAGGAAGGTCCTGCGGGATCTGGGACAGGAGGTGGTGCACAGAGGCCATGTCGCACTCGCAGTCCAGAACCTCCTGCTCCCGGTACAGCACGATCTGCAGGGAGAGCGAGAGCACTGAGCACAGCCGGGCAAACAGGGACGACTCCTCGCCACTCACTTCAGGGCCAGAAGAGAAAAACATTTCACTTCTGTCTGAAAGACTTGTCATTCCTCAGCGGGATACACTGCAGTGAAACAGCAGAGCACCAGCACTGCCAGACCCTCTTGGAGGCCCCAAACCACCAGCACCATCCCCCACCACCAGCAGTACCTACCACGGCAGCAAAATAAATGGGCATCAGCGGATGGCAGGCCAGGAAGAAGTCGTACAATCGCACGACGTGCCTGAAGTCAGAGAGGACGTGCCCGAACCACGTGATCAGCCAGCTGAGAGCAAAGATGGTTCCCACTTCCGCGCTGCGCAGACAGAAAGCGCTGTTAGGTCGGGGCTGCTGGCAGCCTGCACACCCTGCTGAGGCACAGCCAGCTTCTCAGGTTCTTTTCCACCCTAAAGCTTAGCATTTTCCTGGAATTTGCAATCAAGCTTGGTACCAAAGGCATTCTGGCTGTGAAATGTTAACAGACAGCTGCCCAGAAAAGGACTCTGGGCCGAATGTTCCGTCTCACCTTCCCACCTGTGCTTGGTCCTGCCCAGACCACGCTTCTGCTCCCCTACTGCACACGGTGGCAGCTACCCCCAGAACTAGCAACAAACTACAGAGGGGCAACAGCAGCCACAGACGTGGGCACAGAAAGCAGCCGTGGCAGCTTTGGGTGACACAGAACGCAACCCCCAGCTCTTCCAACACAGAGCGCTGGGGTGAAGATGCCACCATTGAGAAACCCCCAGGGCAGGCAGCACGTCTGGGTCTGCTTGGAAGCAGAGTGCCACGTGGCTCTGGAGCGGTGCCACGAGCTGTGGGCCAGCTGTTGACTCGCTCTGAAGAAGCCACCACGGGGCTGGGGACAGGCTGGTGCCAACGGCCCCAGAGCAGTGACGTGAGAGCTGCAGGCAGAGCTAGGAGGCTCCGAGGGAACGTCTGCGTACCTCTGCATGAAGTCATGCACCTCAGGGTTCACCTGGTCTATGATGGGCATCAGGTAATTTAAAATGTGCTTCGTGTTATCCATCGTTGGGTCCATAAAATCCCTGAGGAAAGGTGGAAGAAGCACTTTGTCAAGCAGCGATGTCAGTGAGTTCTCCCTCCAGTGAGGCAGCCAGAAAGTGAACAAATGTCCTCGCAATGAACAGCTCTGCGGGCAGGGTGGCTCCCAGTCCCAGGGAATTCTTTCATTTGGGACAGTCCCCTTCCTGCTGAGCTGGGACACCAAGGGCTGGTGTGCACAGGAAATCCGGACCCAGCCAACCACAGTGGTGCCAACAGACACTTCCTTCTTCACTGAATGCATGAGCCCTAAAGCCTCTGCAGCTTGCCACACGGGAGAGGAGGGAGAATCCCTCCAGACCACTCCCTGGCTTGAAGGCTTGCTCTCATTCCAGTGTACACACAGGAGGCACTTAACCCAGGGCTCAGGACACGGGTTGCACAGACCACAAT
The DNA here is from genome assembly GCA_013396635.1 of Penelope pileata. Taxonomy (NCBI): domain Eukaryota; kingdom Metazoa; phylum Chordata; class Aves; order Galliformes; family Cracidae; genus Penelope; species Penelope pileata. Next base: position 280,493 of record WBMW01003851.1, read on the forward strand.
TTCAGTGTGGAACTGCCCAGGGCTCTATAAAGGCTGAGTGGTGAGCACTGTGCTGCATCCCAGGAGCCAGAGAGGCCCTGGCAGAAGAGGTGTCCAGAGAACCATAAATAATGCATGTGTAGCATTTTGTCTTCAAGAGATAATACAAACTAAGTGACAGCCCTCAATTACCCCTTCCCCAGAGCACAACTCCCTGCAAATCCTTGAGCCACCATGAGGTTGTGCTGCTCTCCAGCAGCTTCCCTCTGGGTATGGGTGTCAGCAGCCAGCCCTAAGCAGGGCTCTGCCTTGCAGGCTCCCGCACTCGCCCTGGGACAGGCCACCCCTCTCCCCCCACAGCTGGAGGACATCCCGCAGCTCCTCTCCTCTGGCTGAGCCCCTGAGTACCTGAGGTGATGTGTTGAGAGCTTCTCCACCAGAGCTGTAGCCAGCCTGTCCCCAACCACCAGCAGGAAGGTGACCACGATGTCGTGGTAGCCCTGGTAGTAGTGCAGCTGGGGGTTGCGCTTCAGGACGTGGAGGATGATATCGATGAGCTCCTCTTGCAGCCCTTCTCTCTGGTCATCTGGCATCCCTGTGGGGACAGCACCAGGCAGCAGTGTGACGGGCTGTGTCACCTGCTGGGACCTGCCTGCATGTTTATTAACCTGGGTGATCACAAAGGACGTGGTACAACGGGCTGCAGGGTGTGACAGCAGGGAAAGATCCAGGTTCCTCGTGCTGCTCCCCAGACACCCCAGGCCCCGGGGAGGGGAGGCAGCCGGCTGTTGGCCTGCTTCACTCTGGAGCTGCAGTGCCCCTACCTGCGAGGAAGTCACCCTGGGGGACAGGGGAGGGGTCCTGGATGTTTGTACAGAGCTGTGAAGAGCGAACTGCACCGCACATCCAGCACTGCTGAGGACATTTTAATCATTTTTAATTTCCCAAGGGCTGTAGAAAAAATGAAAGAGGACACGTTTTCACCGAAACTGTGCCAGCTGCATCAGACTGCGAGGCCTCAATCACACAACTTTATATCGGTCCTCTGCTAACAACATGTGCTTAGGGACAGGATGTCACGGGAAAAACACTGTTCCTGCCATGCACAGCTGCAGCTTTTTGGCAGTCCCTGTCAACAGATAAAATGCCCCACGGCCAAGCAGAACGTCCCAGCGGAGATCCTGCAATGACAAACTTCTCCTTTTCCCCTACTTCACTGACGCTTCTAAAAATAGGCAGGAGGAGGTTGCAATCCAAGGGCAAAAAAAAAAAAAAAAGTACCAGCAGACCCTTCGGGCTTGTAGGCAGCACCCGCCCTCGAAAGAGAATCAGCGTGAATCAACTGTTTATGCAGAATAAATCAGCAGAAGGGGGAAGCAGATTCTGGCCAGAAATAACGGCTGCTCTGCAGAGCTGCTGGATTACACGTTTTATAAATAGCACGACGAGGCACCAGGCACCCATCAGAACCAAACAACTGCAGGAACCTTCTGCTTCTAAACGTTACTTCAATTTGGTGCATGAACCACTGAAAGGAATCTGACTTTGAGAGAGTTTTAAACGGGAATTTGTTCTGATCACTAACAGACCTGCCCTCCACACCCCCCTCGGGCATAATCAGGAAATACACTGGAGCACACGGTCCATTTCTCAAGCACTCCACCCATCCTAACCTCACCCTGTTCACCACAGGTGAGGGACAGAGGGCTGTGCAGGATCCGGACATCCCTGCTGCCAGCCTCAGCAGAGCAGGGGAAGCATTAGCTTGGGAGAGAAGCACCAGGCTGCAGCTGCAGTCCTGGCAGGGTGGGAGGAAGCTGCCAGCTGCAGCACAGCTCCTGAGTGCAAAGAAGCTGCTGCAAGCTGACAGGAAAAGGCTTTCTGGAAGTCAGCCTCTCCAGCCTGCTGCCAGCCCCCCCCAGCCTGCTGCCAGCCCCTCTCACCTGGTGGGAAGCGGCGCAGGGAGCGCCGCACGTCCAGCAGCACCTGCTGGTAGTCCTTGCTGTCCTCCCGCAGCTCCTTTCCTGCTGACAAACACAGGGATGTGGTCAACAGGGAGCACTGCAAAGGCACCAGGATGAGCGCTGGGCAACAGAGCTGGGAGCAACCTGTGCAGGGCAGGAGGATGAGGCATGCACAGACACACAAGGCCCCATCACACGCCCCATCCCTTGCAGGTCACACACCAGCCCCGTCCTCTCACTGCTGCCTGAACAGCAGCTCAGTGCAAGGAAACAAGACTAAGACTTCTTTAAACAACACATGTTGAAGTGCTGCGAGTGACACTGCCCCCCGGGCTCCTGGAAGCATCTCAGCTCCACGATTTTGCTGTGAAATTCACAGCATACTCAGCAGCAAGGCACAACGTGCTGTGGAGACCACGAAGAATAGCTGAAAGAAATAATTCAGAAGAAAAAGAAACAACAGCCATTGGTAGCTAAGAGAGCTCTAACCCAAGAGAAAAGAATTTGCTGGCACGCTACCTATGCTGCCACGTGGAAGGAAACGTCTTCCAGCAGCTCTGACCACCTGGCACAACCCAGCTCTTGACTGATGGGGGGGATGAGAACTCTTGCATGGCCACAAATTCAGGAATGACAACAAGATCTGTCCCTGGGGACTGACTGTGAAGGCTGCAGGACTTGGAGCTCCTGCACTGCTGAGGTTTAAAACCACACAGATGTCTCCTCAGTGGGTCATTTCCCCTCTTCTCTTCTGACCAAAGGCCACGCAGCCTTCGTGCAAACGGCTTCACCCACAGCTGGCACAGCCCAAACACCCCCTCCCACCTCCCCACCACAGCGACCAAAGTTATCTGACACTTTTTGCTACCCATTAACACACGCGTGCCAACCAACTGCACAACGCCACAGGAACCACATCTAAAGCTTCCAGTTCTGTCACTGAAGACAACAACACCTCCAGAGAACAACGGGAATGTCGTTTCAGGAAGCTGTTTCCTCATCTGCTACGTACAGACAACACGAAGCGTGCAGGCTCCGCTGCCCATCCTGCAGCACGGGTCCCCTTCCTGGGTTTCGCTGGAAACACCCCCACAAAAGCAGGAGGCTGAGGGGCTCTCAGCACCCACCCGGGTGCCCCGTACCTGGTGGCGGGGGCAGGTCCTCCGTGTTGACGCTCAGCAGCTTCGGCCACACCTGGCAGCGGATCTCGTCGGTCAGCAGCCCGCCCTCGCTGATGGCCATGCGCCGCAGCGCTGCCACGTCGATGGGGTCGCTGCTCAGCGCCTGCTGAATCTCCGCCACTTTTCTTTTCTTCTTGGAGTCAAAGTCTGCAAGGAGAGCACCGAGCGGCAAGCTGAGCGGACAGCCAGCACAGCCCTGCTGGGACATGCCATGGGTGTCCCACTGCCACAGGATGTCACCGCGCTGCCACCCGCCCACGCTGCTACCAGATCACAGCTCTGTTTGGGATCGTGAGGGCAGCACAGAGACGTTTTGCAACTGTTTGCGCTCTGGGAGGGGCTGACTCAGCGCCAGCTCAGGTGTGGACAGGTGTGGAGCGCTCCCTGGGAGCAGGGCCTGGCGTTCCAGGCAGCCCAGGCAGAGGTGTGACAAGTGCCACTGCCAGCAGCAGCCACCGGGAGGGACACGCTGACACCCCGTGAGTTCCCATAGCACTCTGAGTTCCATCCCAACAGCCACAAACTCGGCAGCTGTCAGTGTGTGAGCAGGTTGGCCGTGGCTACAGGAATTGTTTCGGAGAGCACAGGGGCTCTGGGGCAGGTGGGGGGGGAGAACACCACGCACGGAGCAGCGGGAGGGGCTCACAGGGTGAGAGGTGCAGCGGGCACACAGCAGCGTTCCCTGCAGGGCTGAGGAAGGCACTGCTCCCCGCTGCCCACAGGGCTCCCCAGCACGGCCCTGGGCGGGCAGGGGGGGCAGCGAGGAGCCCCAGTGTGCTGCACCCCAGCAGCCCCCCCACTGCTCACAGCACCTTCCCAGGGTGGGACAGTGACCACCACCCTCCCTCGGAGGCACTTCCCGAGGAGTGCAGCTCTGGGAGCCCAACTGGGATCCGCTGGATGAGGAACTTCGGTCTGCAGTGGCTGTGGGCCGGGAGGTGCCGCTCCTCAGCGCCCACCCCCGTGGCACCCAGAGCCCACCCCCATGGCACCCAGCCCCGCAGCAGGGTGGTGGGTGCTGAGCCTCCTCGGAACGCCTTGGGAACACTTTAGGATGAAAGCCCAGCGCAGCGGCCCCCCGGCTCCCTCAGAACACGCCGCCGCCGTTTCAGCTCCCGACCCCCCCGCTCCCCCCTCCCGGCCCNCGCTGCGGCGCATGCCGGGCCGAGGGCCGGGCCAGGATGGAGCTGGGGCTGCGCGCTCCCGCGCCGTCCGGCCCCGTCCCGTCCCTCCCGCGCCCCCGCCCGCTCCCCCGCCCCTCCGCCGGCGGCGCGCGGGCGGCACGTCACGGTGCGGCAGTGCGCACGCGCGGCCGCGTGGCGGTGGGTGGAGCCAGAGCGCGCGTGCGTAGAGCGGGGAGCGCGAAGCACGTGTGCGTACCTGGACCCGAACCTGTCCCAGCGCCGCAGGGCTTTGGGTTATTGCAAAACAATAAAAATCAGGCAGAGCTCCGCGGCACAACGGCGTCCAGGCCCCGGAGGGCAGCGAGGGGCCGTGCCCGCCTGGGTTACAGCCCCATAGGGGAAAGCCCCACCGCCTCCTGCCCCACCGAGTGGTGAAGGCACTGCGCTCGTAGCCCTGCAAACAGCCCCAAGCTGTACTTTGTCACACACGGTGCTTTGGGTTACAGCACATGAAGGAAACGGTCAGCACGGGCCAACTTTCAGTGTTCCAGGATAGAAAAGCAGTGGGGTTCCACGGGATGGAGCCAGGAGCACAACGCAATGCAGCGAACATCGCACCCCCAGGCCCTGGCCCCACAGAACGGCGCTGTGTTGGGAACTGCCCCACTTCCCCCAGGGCAGTGAGCACAGCCCCTCTGCTCCCCCTGCCACAATTACCTGAGGGAACACGGAAGCACAGGGCCAGAACCCCCCAAAGAAGAACTAAGTGATGGAAGCTCAGCAGAGCAGGAAGATGAAGCTTCAAGCGTTTGTTGTAGGAACTGGGACAGTCCCTGCCCGGAACAAACTGCAGTGCCTTCAGAGTGGGCAACCTCCAGGAGGTGCTGTTGTGCTGTCAGCCCCTCCAGGAGCCCCCAGCAAGCGTTAGGGACCGAGTTTCAGTGGTTTGCTTCCCCTGAACAGCAGTGCCCAGACAACCAAGAACTAGTTCCACATCTCCCATCCCCACAGGCAGGGCAGAGGCAGAAGAGGAGGGTGCGTTTTGTTTTTATGGCCAAAGATCTTTCTCCAAGGAGGTGCTCTGGTTTGGGATGTCCCTGCAAGGCTTCTCTGCACTGCTCACTACAGCAGAGCCCATGAGGTGGGAGTAGGGACACAGCCCCCCCGGCCCCTGGGTGTGGGACCACCCCGAGACCTCTACACAGGGACCTTAAATCTAACCTCGATAAATAAAACCAAATGTTTATTTACACCAAAGAATTCCAACACTGGATCTTTCACATATGAAGGACAAAGTATATATACACAGCAAGGGGTAGCAGGGCTGTAACAGGGGTGCTTTTTTGTTGTCAATGATAATATTTGTCCACAATTACTGATCTACCATTTCAGTTTAAGTTAAGTCTGCTCACTCCTTCCTCTCAGTGCATATTTACAAGACTGTGAGGTAACTGGTATTCTCACCACATGGCACGTGAGGGAGGGGATGGTGGGTGAAGATGTGGTATCTGACTTGGCGCAGTCTGATTTTTCCAGCTTTAAGTTGCCACCAGCTCGAAACCTATAGAAACAATTTAAAAACAATATACCCAATAACAAACTAATTCCAGAGATCCAAGCCAAGCACTGGCAGGAATCCTCCCCTCCCATGAGAAAGGTGCTAGTTAGAGTACAGCCTACTCTGAAGCAGGACCTTTATCAGGAGGTGGCAAGGACTTCACCTGGATCAGTCACTTTATGTTTTAAGACTAAAATTACATGCAAGGGGGTGAGTTGGCATTCTGATTGGCTCCTAAGGAGACATGATTCAATCAAAATAGGGCTTTAGACATTATCTGCACTTCTTTTAAGTTTATACCGCCTCTCCATACTGGAATTGTCTCCTCAGTGTACCCCGGCTGAATCATATGCAGGCTATGGGGTTAGAGTGAGTGAGTGGTACTTTAAGAATCCCCCTCCCCTGCCTCATGAAGACTTGGTTTGGTAGTCTCTGGAGAACAGCACGATCCCCCAGGGTGTAGGCTCATGGAGGAGTAATGGTGGGAACATGAAGAGAAGAGATTTCCAGCAGGATGCAATAGCTTGGAAATGCTGTTGATTCATCTTTGCTCTTAAATGAAGAGTACTTTTGTTTTTGTTTTTTTGTGGGGAAAAAAAAACTGTCCGAGAAATATTCCATCTGTAGGTATTTTCAGGGATTCCCCTGAGTTACGAAAAGTTCAAGTAAAAAAAGAAAAATCAGCCTATAATAATTTTGTATATAATGACTGAACTACTATAAATCCACAAGCAACAGTTCAGACACGGTGCCTCCAAAGCGTTCATCCCCTCCCTTCCCCTGCCAGGCACGAGCTGCGTCCTGAGGAGAGGCGGAGGGGGAAACCTCTTCCCCACCTGACTCAGCTCAGGCAGCAGGAGACAGAGCCCAACACTACTGCTGAGCGCCTGCAGCAGCTGGAACGGGCATCCCCAGGGTGGTGGTGGCAGAAATGACGGGTGAGCCTGCTAGAGGTCCAAGGGGTGAAGGTGTTGGCACTGAAGAAATCCCTGAAACACAGACAGGTAGCAAGAATTAAACAGTGCACTGATATTCAGGGCAGCTCAGCTTCTTCCTTAAGGACAAGGCAACTCTGCTGATCAGCTTGGTGCCGCTTTGTTACATTTTCAGAGCTACCAAGAGAAGCTGAGAGTAAAGATCTTTCACTGTTCTCTGCAGCCTCTGAAAAGAGCTCAGATTTATAGACGTTCAAGTGTCACTGAAGGGCAGATGTGGCCCTGTGTGGCAGGATCACTGTCCTTCCAACTGCTGCCAGGACATCACCTGCAAAGCACTTTCTAAAAAACAAGACAGGAAAAGCAGGTCAGGCTGCAGCGAGGCCTCATTTTCCTCTCTCCCACTCAGATCTCTGCAGCCCTCCTTGCTTTCATCATCTCTCCCAGGTGATGACCTCATGCCCCACCTCCAGAACTCACCCTCCTGGATCCTCACATCCACACAGCTCACAGAAATGCTTTCAAACATCACACACCAAGAAGAGTCAATGGCAGAACTGACCTGACATCATACTTGCACTGCTGACAGGAGTGCTGCCCCCCGGCATGTTGGACGAGCCCATCCGAGCCTGGTCTTTCACAATGGGATCTAGGAAGAGCACACTACCCTTAGACACAGTTTTGCCAGACAGCAGCTGAAGCACACTGCTTGCCTGTGACCTCAGTGCACAGCCAGGGCTGGCAAGCTGCCTGCGTCAGAAATAATATCAAGCATCATCTACTGGAACACAGAAGTTTCCACTGACTCCACTGGGAAGCACCCAAGAAGGCACAAAGGTAACATGATAAAAAAAAAATATATCCAAAAGTTAAAAGTTGCCCAAATTACATGCTCTTGAGTTCAGCAGGACCACTTGGTAATAAAAGCTGAAGGAAATGAAGGTAGAGTTATCACCTTTCCGTGCTAGGCAATTTCATGCAACTGAACCCAGAAAATGGGTGCAGTGAGCAGAAAGATTATCACAGGTTCTAACAGACACCTCTCCATACCTACCCCACAGCTGCCTGTGAGCTGTAACAAGGGCCAGTGATACTCATCCTCTTCTGTAAGATGTCTCCAATTTACTACTTTCAGCTGCAGGTCAGTAACACCACCACCTGAACCATCCCCTTCCTGCCTCACGTGCCCACTGCAGCAGCCAAGGGAATTTAAAGTTTTGCCCTTCCTCATGCGGAGTTCAGTACAACCTGTACCTGTGTTTAGACAATTTGTTTCTCCAATTCCCACTTTCATGGCTTTCAGCTTTGCTAATGCTCATACTTGCAAAACATTTCACTTGAACATTTGTCACAAGCATAACACAGACCTGTGCTGCTTGTTAATTACAGAAGTCAGCTCAGCACCAAGAGAACGTAACTGAGCAAATACTCCTGTTTGCATGGTGATACAGCTGTTCCCAGAAACCTACCTATTAAGATCTGTGAGAAAACAAGCACTTAAACTTCAAACATTTAAACATTAGATTTTCACATTTACTAGGGAAAGTTTCATTTTTGCCTGAAAAACCAAGACCTCAATACACCATTCACTAAGCTACATATTTAGCAACAAAATGAGTTAGAATGGCCTAGTTTTCGACAAGCCAGAGTTACCTGGGTTTTATCAAACACAGGAATTAGGATACCTCGATGAGATTGGCGTGGGTAAGCACCACAGATTCTTTAATGTGGTGCTGCTGATTCTCTGGCCTGACACAAGCACACAACACTGTCTCCTCAGCTGCTGTAGATGGCAGTGGCCTACTTACCCCCCACAAAGACAAGCAGCCTGAGCTCCAGCACAACTATTTGCAAAGAACAGGCTTCTTACGTTGCCACTCTTAGCTCCTATCTGCACAACCTACTGGAATGGAGATTTCCCAGAGGGCAGAGGAAGAACTGTGTGAACAGCAGATGATCATGAGATCTGATGCTTACAGAAGTAGGGGTGTTCCATGGCTTCTCTTGCTGTGAGTCGTGACTGGTGATCATATCGCAACAGCTTGTCTAAGAAATCCAGAGCTTCTGGGCTCACCAGATGTTGGTTCTCACTATGAACAAAGCGCTCCCATCGCTTACGGGAGTGTCTGCAGACAAAAAAAGATACCCAAATGAGGCGAGGCAGTGGGCAGAGTTGTCAGATTTCACTGTTTTTGAGAAGTAAGGACTGCAACAGATGCCCGTCTCCACAACAGGTCGCTGCTTGTTGCAGCAGCCAGGGGGCTGAGCTGTGCTGCAGCACACACAGCAGTACACCCCGTCACCACGCGGCGGCACAGCTGCCACGGCTCAGGACAGCACTCAGTCCGGTCTAGAATGACTGGGTAGGCCTAAAGTCCCAGGTTCTGCTCTTCTCTTATACTCCCAACCTCGTTTCCTTGTAGTTTTGGTACGTGTCACACATGAGATAACTATGAGGAAAGAGATCTGTAAATGCCATCAGCAGCAACTGATTTTATACACGCTAGTCCTGAGAAACATGAGTATTTTTTTTTCCTCCCCTACAATACTGGAAGGAGCATTTGCCCATCATGCTTCATGCTCTGGCAGTTCAATTATTACCCAGATGACATTTAAAAATCCTTCCTCAAGTACATTTGCAGATAAGGGCCCATAGCAAGCACTGGCAAAGGGGATCAAAGGCACAGAGTAACAGATCTTAAGAATCCTGGCTCCAAGTTTTTGTTTACTTCAAGCTCTGTTGACAAAGCAGCAGCTGTCCAAGTCTACCAAGAACTCACAACTTCTGGGCTATTCCAGAACTTGGCTCACCTGCCCAAGATGTCATTGAAACGTGGATCCAGTTCAATGTTGTATTTGTCAATGTAATCATACAGATCTTCTGTTCCCAGCACCTTGGCTATCCTCACCAGCTAGGAACAAACAGAAAAATAAGTCAGTCTCTGCTGTGAGGGAATGGTAGTGTCAGAGTCAGCATAAAGATACTGCAGCATATTTCCTTGGGAGCTTGAACCCGGTCTCAGCCAGCAGCCATGGGGTCATCTCATGGCCCTGACTGCCCCAGCCACGTACAACTGCAGGCACCAGGAATGTGTCCCCATTCAGTTGTGGCTTTGTAACACAAGGCAGCTGCACATCCTAACATCACTAACACTTAAAGGATGGATAGGGCAGGGGCTTCCCACAGAACATAACTTCAGGAACGGTGGATCCACACACCAGAACACACCAGCCTCAATACAACCAAGGTTCTATTACCAGATACACACCGAGGAGCTCATAAATACAAAGCACTACAAATCTATTTCTATTTACTGTGTTAGATAATCTTGCATGCTTCAAAAAAGGAATGTGGCTTCAAACTGAGGAAAGAAGCCATTAAAGAAATGTTCTTCTTTGGTTCCCTTGATAGAAGTGTATGCAGAAAGTCTTCATTGTGCTAAGAGAACAGAGATTGTACATGACCAGCTCTCACCTGATCATAGTTGTCATGGCCATGGAAAAATGGCTCCTTTCGGAATATCATACTAGCCAACATGCAACCCAAGCTCCACATATCCAGACTGTAATCATACATCTGTACAAAACCAGAAGGACAATTCAATTTCTAATGAATTAAGCAGGAAGGACTTCCAATACTAATAGGTCCCCCCTCCCTCCCGAGATACCAACACGGCCATATTACACTGGGAACAGACAAATATGTTCACATATCCTCATCACTAGGCCACTGCCCAGCTCACAGTATGAACAGATCACACAGTATTAGCTATTCTCACAAGGACTTCATTTCTGTACCTTACTGCAAAAGCAGCCTTGATAAAAAAAATCAACATTTGTATTCCAACATCCACGATGGCAGCTCAGCTCTTCTTCAGGTCTCCAGATGCCTCACTGGTTTAACTCAATAGCTTTAGAGCCACTGCTTTTTGCATGTATTTTGGAATAGACCATCTTTAGCTACAGGTCTCTAGACACTTGAATTTCTGAATCACTACCTTGAAATGGCAAGGCTTTCTGTATACAAGTCAGTGATAAAGCCTGGTAATTCTTACCTGATAATCTACAAGGAGTTCAGGTCCTTTGAAATATCTGGAAGCCACTCTGACATTGTACTCTTGGCCAGGGTGATAGAATTCAGCCAAACCCCAATCTATTAGTCTAAGCTAGAAATGGTAGAAAACAAAGAAAAAAGGTTCAAGGGATGTGCCAGCTCTGTACTGGCTGAATCACACTACAAGGGAGTTTAGTTGGAAGTTTCATTTACAAGCTGGTTTCAGTTAGTCTGAAGTTGATCAGAGCACGTTTAAATATTCTCCCCACACCAGGATGACCAGCCAGTCTAAACAAAATACCTCTCCTTACCAACCCAACTGAAACATGTAACCCATGACATCTTAACAGAAGTAGTTCACAGGATTGCATTTCTCTTCACATGATGGAAGTACAGTCCCCACTCCAAGATGTCTGCCAGAACCCCTACACAGGAGCACCCCAAATGAACACATTTTGCCAAGAGAAAAGTAGGACCCCTCCCGCCCTACGTTACCTTTCTGTGCTCATGGTCAATCATGACGTTGTGAGGTTTGACATCTCTGTGCATGATTCCCATGCTATGGCAGTAATCTAGAGCCTGTGGCAAAGAAACAGACGCTGGAGTCACAAGAACCTTTCAAGTTCAATCTTATTTAGAAGTATTAACACGTATACCAACTCTAACCAGGTAGCAAGGCTTCACTGTTCAGTGATACATCCAGAACTGGAGTCACAGACAAAAGGAAACACATGTAGAGCCCTCTCTCAAAGGGAAGTCCCAGCAGAAGTGTTTGGTTTCACCTCCTGTGTTTACTCATGAAAATGGAATTCTCAGTGCACCCAAATGAGAGCTTTGCTATCCTCAAAAAAATGACTAAGATTTGTTGCAAAAGTAAGTCTAAATAATTGGTACTGATTTGATTCTTCCATAGGCCTTCTCCTCCCTTTCCCCATTAGTGACAAGATAACCATTTCTAAAGGATTACCTGAGTACAAATCCTATAAACAAACCAATAAAACAGCAAAACACCAACGTACCTTCAAAATCTCATACATGTAGAATCGAATATCATAATCTGTTAATGTCTGGTATAATTGCTGTGGGAAACAAACATCACATCAGTTGTCAACACCAAAGAAAAACAGCACATCCATGCCAACCCAGAACAACTCAGCTCTGTTCTCTGCTAATGTGATTCTCCAAAGCCATCTGAACGAACAGTGAACATTTCCCAACTTACTCTGATTCCACAGACGTTCAGTCTGTTCCTCTCCCCTCACAAATCACATACACAGCTTACTTCCAGCTGTGCTCAGGAAGCACACTCTGCTCTGGCTCCTAACTAACTCCCACAGGTTGCACCTGCCCACCAACAAGGCGGCAACCAAGGGTGCTCCCAACTTGAGTAAAGTTGTCACAGGTGCCAATGGCTCACTGAGTAACAGATTAATTAGCTCCAAAGGTTACAATGTCACTTGGAATCTGGATTCTCATGTTGTAACTTCTGTGGCAAATTGGTACTAAGGAACTAAATACAATCTTCTAATCCAAGTCTTTTAGGACAGTTGGTATGTTAGAAGGAAATTATTCAGTAACCTGCCTGCCCTCTATGCGTTCACCTCTTCCCAGAGCATTACAAGTGACTTCTGAATGGAAAGCATTAGAAGTTCAGAACCCATACTGTACCTTAAAGTCTGTGTTGTTTACATGTTCAAAAACCAAAGCAGGGGTCCGAGACTGAAACAGAGAGAAAAGAGTTTCTCTCAGTAAGACCGAACAGTTTTCATTTAAGATAATGAACTACTCATTTTTACTCCTAAAATTCCTACAAGACCCTCTGCCTCAGGCATAGATGCAATTCCCCTCAGACAGAGCAGAGCCAAAGCCCACAGCACACTGCAGTTCTGTCTGTAGAAGGAATTAACAAGTCTCAGTTCCCTGCGACCTCCTTACAGAGTGAGGGGCAGGAGTGACCCGCGGGGGAAAGGCCTCTAAAAGAAGTTAATCAGATTAAGAGCTGATCTGATTAAGGGATTCAAAAGTGGGATTTAATAGTAGGGGAAAACAAAAAAGCCAGATCAGAGCTGAAGTCAAACACATCAACTTCACCCGTAACCCCGAGGTATCCTTTAAGTTCCTTCCATACTCACCACAGGATCTTTTACTATATCTGCAAGAGTGATTATATTGGGACCGCCTCGCAAGTTTTCTAAGATCTTGATTTCACGCTTGATTTTCTTCTTTTTAACAGGCTGAAGAACAAAAACCCAAAACGTAAGACAAAGGGTCCCAGGAAAGCAGGACAGACACAACAGATGACAAAGGTGTATGACTGCAAGTTAGCAAAATTCATCAGCACCTTTGCAAGTTAAGTTCCAACAGCCAGACTTTGTTGTGACCTGACTGAATCATTCCTAAGGGCTCATACCTGCAGCGTCCTTTCCAATGATATGATCTTGAAAGCCACAAACGTTAGTTTCACGTGAAAGTGTTATGAAGATGGCACTTCTTGTTTTACTTTTTAAAGTTGTCTGAACATGTTCCAACAGCCAACAACTCGTTAACTGATGTGTGCTAGATGTACAGCTGTGGGAAGGCCATCAGCTCTCTGAGGGCCACTAAACAAAGGTATTTCACCACTCAAGGCTGTGGAACAACCAGTTTCCAGGAGACCCTAACTCAGCCTGGGAGGATATTACATCTGTAATGCAACATGCAAAGCGGAAATGAAAAATGTAAGGTTAGCAGCCCCTGAATTTTATCACTGGCTTTAAAGGACAACAACCCTGCTAGCTCACAGGAAAGCATGCCAGGGCACCGGTAGTTAAAGGAGGCGAGAATTCTCTAGTCAGCTGTTGAAATCTTTTCCAGCTCCAAGAATAAACGTGTTTAGAAATGTGTTCCACATCAGGACTTCTTTAACATAAAGGTTAATTCCTTACAGGCAGAGATTTAACTTCATAACCAAGCACACGGTTTCTTAGTAGGAGGCTACAATGACCGCCTCCTTCACCAAACAAGGCGCTGAAGCCAGACTTGAAGGATTTCCGTTTCGGAACATAACACATTTTAGACCAAATGCTGCACTTTCTGGCCTCCCAAGAGGTCAAGAATGTCTTTAATCAAGACATTAAATGTTTTCCCCAAGCCCCTGCTCACCTTGAGAATTTTAACAACTACTTTTTCATTATTGGTAATGTTGATGGCTTCAAATACTTCACTGTATTTGCCTCGGCCTAATTTTCGAACTAGCTGGTAGTCATCTTGATTTCTGTGGAGATAAATAGGTAAAGAGTTCCAAACAGCTCAGTCATTTCCATCAGAATTTACAAGGTGCTCCTTAACATCATATCACTGCCACCACTTCCAGACAAGGTGGATTAACAAGCACCTTTGATCTCCTGAATGCAATGATTACCAACTGAGGAAAAGAGAGAGCTCCTCTTTGTCTCTGACTCAATCCAGAAGCTATTTTTTCTGCAATAAGTCATGTGAGCCCATCTGCATTTCGGCATCAGCAAACTCAAGCTATCCCTTCCAGGGGTCTATATGGATTGAGAAGCTTCATTTTTCCTAACAGAACGTTGTTAAAATATCAATAAAGCTATTAAGACCAAAAACTTCAGTGCTAGCCCATTTATAAACAGGCTAGGCACAAGACATCACTTCTGCCCAGGACAGCATGTATTTCAGAACAGGAACTGCAGCAAAGCAGAGGACAGGGCTCAGTCTGGGCCCTGCTATACAAACACAGGGACACAGACACGAAGCTGGCACCACTGCCACCTGATTCTTGGACAGTTTAGCTGAGAGCTCGATTTAGACACCTCCTTCCTTCAAAAAGGAGCATGCATGTCTTTTGTAGTCACTTGCAGAGAGCAGAGCAATAGGTCACAAAATTACATGTACCTGTTTTCAGTCTATTCACTCTCCAAATCAGAAACATCCTTCCAGCCCCACACTCAGGGCCATTTAGCTTTTTTTGGATAAAAGAGATTTTCTTCCCTCTGAAAGGACAAGTTTTCTGACCACCTGGCAAAAGCTCTTCAAACCAAACTCTTAATGGAGACCAAAAATGTTCTGGCACTGCTGGGGATTTAAAACTTTGCAAAGAAACACCTTCAGACACACCATGTGGTGCTGCCATTTCTGCAGTTCCCAAGAAAAGCTGTGACCCTAACTCTTGCCATACCCACCAGACATCTACCAAAGAGCATGAAGAATCCTAACGCAGCACAGGTGCTGGAGCTGCCCCTGCTCCCCTCTGCCAGCTCCTACAGGACCCAGCCCAGCCCAGGGACTCACCCCCACTCAACCACATGCGATTCGTAGTCCCAGTACTCCCGGGGTCTGTGTGTGTTCACATCCGTGTAAACCCTGGCCCTGCTCGGCACGGGTCCCGACATATCAGACAGGATGGCAGGTGGAAGTGATGAGATGCCTGAAACCAGAGGCTACCCAAGCTCCAAAGCTGGACAGAGGAGAAAGGCCTCAGATAGGCCTCCGGTTCTTCCAACTGCAGGGAGAAAGAAAATAAACCAAAGGTTAAAATCTCAAGATACTGTAAAAATATTCAAGTTAATGATTAAAAGCTGTCGAGAAGGAGAAGCTGGAGCCCAGCCACGGGCCTGGGATCACTTGTCAGAGCCTGAGAGCCGTAGGCCTGCCCTCCCACACACAGCACAGGACCACTCGGCCCCGCCAGCAGAACTAACGGCCCCCACACACCTTGCAACTTTCAGTCCCGAGTGTCAAACTTATGGTTGCAAAGATAACTTTCCAAAAGGGAAGAAACACAGCGTGCTCCGTATCAGCAGACAGACTCCTCCCTGCAGCTCTGCAGCAAAGGCAACGGCCACCGACTGCAGCCCCTGCCCACCGCGGGCAGCTCCTGCCAGCGCAGGGCCAGAGCCCACTGCAGGCTGCACGACCTGCACCTCCTGCAGTGCACGAGTAAACCACGCTGCCAACAGCTGGCCCACCTACAGGGTCACTTGTGCAACCTACATGAGGCACATCCCCAGGTTTCAACTTCTGGAAACACCAATTTTCACGTAGAGCAGGATTTTGGGAGTGATTTGCGATTCTTAGGAGGACCTCATCAGACCAGTTTCATCATTCTGCCTCACATACACAAAAACCAGCTTTAAAACCATGTAATTTTGCTTAGTTTTAATAAAAACTCAGTCAGCTGCAGCTCAGGACACTGGGAAGATCTCAGAGGCCAGTTGTTACAAAGCAGTCAGGGCTCAAAGCTTCCAGGACTTCTGCCAAGCGAGGCAGCCCAAAGAGCTCTGCCGGGACGGGGCACCAGCTCCGCTCACCACCTCCTACACTCAGGACACCAAAGCCAACTGTCCCAAAGACAGCAGCACCTGTGCTGGATTAGGATGCTTTACCCAAACACAACGGATAAACTCTGCACAACTGCCAGAGGGTGTTTCTTTACCTCCTGCTTGCCCAGAAGATTCAGTAAGCTCCTCCACTTATTCCTCCTTGAAGTATGATTCTCTGACATCTCCTGTTAAGTTTTACCATGATTATGACCAGTTGAAATCAATTACTTGCAGTACATGGAACAAATACTCAAATTTCTGAACATTTCAGGGAACGGTGACTTGCTGTAAGAACTACACTGATCATTCAGACCAGCTCTGGTCTCCAGCCCCCCACGAGACCCAGCCAGCAGCAACTTCTCTCCAGGAGTTCACTTAACCCTGGCAGAGGAATCGTGGTTGGCAAGTGTGCTCCGTAGCACACTTGTTATGGTGGGATAAAAACATACAGTCAAGGATCACAGTTCCTGCACCAAAGAACTGAATTTTGAGACTCCAGACAAGCCTCCTGGTGTTCATAAATCCAGGCAGCAACATACTCATTGGTGGCAAAGTCAATAAAAAAAGCTGAAAACCTCATCCAAGGTGGTTTTGGGTTTTTTTCAGTAAGCCCCAAGCAGGCAGAGCGCTGTGATTTTATCCCAGATGTATTGTCCTGCCTGGAATAAAGGCAGTGCCTTTGCACCTCTCCCATCTTCCACGACGAGTGAAAGCTGACACACTTTTCCATATTTAAAAACAAAAACGTCAGCTTTCAAAATAACTTATGAGGAAGGAAGGTGTATTGCAGTGTGTGTCTGGGTGCAGCGTAAGGCAGAGACCGTAAGCGGTTAGAGAAGGGCACGCGGTGGGCAGTGCTGCACCCTAAAGGAATGGAAATTCCTCGCTATGTCAACCTCATCCCTTCGTGCAACTGCTACACTGCAGGAGGAACGATAGCACCATTAATCAGAAATTAATCAGGAAGACCTAGAAATCTGCTCAGAGCAGTCAGTTTAGGCTACTGGGATACATCACACCAGAAGAACATTCCAGAAGCCAAATCCCACCCTGCTGGCAGTGTCCTGCCCGTTGCTTGGACACCTGCAGCAGGAGCCTGAGGACACAGGCCCACGTCCTGCACCATTTCCTACAACCCCAGCAGCAGCTGGATCCATCTCGTGGCCCCACTTTTGGGCACAGCTCTTCCTGGTGGACGAACCAAGGCTCCTCTAGTGGCACAAAGCATGGTAACGTGGGTTATTTTTTGACCTGGTGACCCGTGAGTGCTGGTGAAGGCAGCTCCAGGCAGGCAGGGCAGCAGCCAGCCAGCCCCAGGGCTGAGCAGGGACCCAGCCCTGCTCCCAAGCCCACAACAGAGGTGGGACCGAGCTCTGGCAGCAAGGGATGGGGTACATTCAGGTAACACTATGAAGTATTCCTAACAAAACCTCTTCCCAGGCAAAATGCTATTCCTCTGACAAAAGACACGTCTAATAGATCAGGCAGCAATCTTCTAAGACCTCAAACCACTTCTGTGGCATGACTCAGACTCTCAGAAATTAGACACATATTCCAAAACTGCCTTAGCTGACGTGCAAGTTCACTAGAGCACTCTTAGCACAGTGCAGTTTAATTTCAAACTTTCACCCTCATGCTTTTGTTTCTCCCAATTCCTCGTGCTTCCAGCAGAACACCCGCTTACTTTTCCACCTGCCCAGCACGCCTGGTGTGGGAATCAGCAGCCCCTGTACACAGAACCACATCTGGAGCTGGAAGGGACCCACGAGGATCAGCACACCCAACCCGTGTCTCCACACAGGCAACCCGGTGCCTAAGATGACTTGGCAGTTTGAAGCACAATGGGCACCAACACAGAACACGATTGTTCCACAGCATCCAGCTTAGCAAGACCCCATTGTTTCAGCAGGGGGGAAAAAAAAATTAAGAAATCAATCTCATTATCTAAAGCTAGCTCAAATTTCCCAGTGGCTATTTGCTCGTCCTGCAGCTGCAGCCGAGCACAGCTCTGCTGTAACACACTGCCCAGAGAGGGGTGCTCAGGAAACGGGCTGCAGCTTCTGAGGATGGCACACACAGTGCCTTGTTGTGAAGGCAGGTATTGTTGTCTGCTGTTCTTTAAATGCCAAGAGGAATCTGCACAGATAATTTGGTTTTAAGGCAAACAAAATTACTTACATATCCAAACTTACCTCACCTGAAAGCTTCTCACTCCCTCTACTAAGGAACCTGTATGTATTCTGTACTCACTATACCTGGAGAGAGATCATCTTCAGTGGACCCAAACTCTTGGGCAGAAGGGACAAATACCAGGCATGGGTATGGCCATGCAAATGTCAACTTAGCTTGTAGTTTTAAGGCAGAACACCTGCAGTATGGGCAGCACTTGTCTCTAAATGAGATGAGTGTCCTGAGCTTACTCAGAAGGGAAAGTTATATTCCTGTGGTCAGAATCTGAACAGAATGTGCCATGTATTAATTCCTGCATCAATAACAGCATCACAGAATACTTTCTGTTGGGAAGGACTGCCAAAAGCAATCTAGGCTGTAGATCAGGTTGCCATGTCTACAGTCGTCTTGATCACCTCCAAGGATGGAGAACCCACAGCCTCTCTGGGCAACCTGTTCCAGGATGCAACCACCCTCACAGTGGAGGAGAAATACTCCTGTATCTAACCAGAATTTCTCATCATCCGGAGGCACTCCAGTGCTGTGCTGCAAAGTTCTGCCACCAGGTCCCACCTCCACCGCTACTTGTGCTCCAATTCAGGCAAATGCATTCCTTTCACAAGCAGCAGCAAAGAACCTGCAACAAAAGCAGACAAACCCTCCACCCACAGAACTGAGCCCCCCGTTTTGTGGCAGTAAAACAGCAGTTCCTGTGCTGGGGTGCAGTTACAGCCATTGGGCACCTGCTGCACCCAGGCAGGAGCTCTCCAGCCATCAGGGCAGGAACGCAGGGTGCAGGTGCCCACGGCTGCCTGGGAGCTGGAGCGACCCCCAGTGCCTCCACGCCACAGCAGACACCCGGAGCAGTGGGGCGAGCAGAGCAGAAGCACTGCAGTCTCATAACAACACAATGCACCTCTGAGAAATGTTCCTCCTCTGCCGAAGCCAAAGTGCATGGCTAAGAAAGAGAGCCACGAGATTTTAGGCAATGCAGCAGGAGACAAAGCCTCCAGTCAGCTGCCTGGCACTCACTGCTCTGCGCTCTGCCACGAGGACACAGAGCTGCTGTTCTGCTCCAGCTGTGCTGTCCCCTGGGCAGATGCTGCTGAAGGGCACTCCCGTGGTGGCAAACCCAAAGAGCTCCTGTGCAGAACTTCCAGCAGATGGTTTCTGCACACAGGCCTGCCATTAAAAACAGCACCCGAGTGTCAGGAAGGTGACAATCTGCTCGCTCAGCACCTCAGGGCCCTGCTTATCCTGCGTACAGAGAAATGGTGAGAATGTGGTCAAACTCCACGTACGTGCACTGCTGATAAGAACTGCACAGGAGTGCCCAAGGCAGAGCAGTGGAGCAACCGTGCTGCCGTTGTCCAGGCACTGTGCTGCAGGGCCTATCAGTGCAGGAGAGCAGTTCTTCAAGCCTGCCTTTCTCCAGCAGCAGCCTGTTGTCTTGGTGAGCTATTTTTGTGCCTGAAGTTCAACAAAGCAGCAAAGAGATCCTCAATGTCTGAATATGATCTTTAAAGCGTGTTAATTCTTTAGTTTAAACCACGGCTACAAAGCTCCTCCTTTTGAAGGAGGGAACTGAGCATCCTGGCAGCACACTCGAATCCCTATAGCAACCCCTGTCCCCACGGAAGACGTGATTTCATGAAGTATCCTTCCCCAGAGCACCACTGCCCCATTAGTGAAGGGATTTCCTTTGCCTTCCTTCCCTCCAGCTGCACTCACTTACAGCAAGTGGCACCACAACACAGGTAGCAAATCTATCCAAACCAGCAGCAACACACCTACTTAGTCTCTAGAAAAACTCACTTTTTTTTTTAAGTCAGAAATAACTGAGAAACCGGATCTTTCCCCCCTCCTTTTAAAGGCAATGCTTTAAGCACGGCGTGTCCCCCAGGCACGCCGTTACCCAGAATGTGAAACCTGGAGACCCGCAGCGGTGTGACGCAGCGCGCGGACGGACGGCAGCGAGCTGCAGCCAACAGCTTCCCAGAAGCTTGTCCTGGGGAACCGCAAGCGCTGCCCAAGCAATGACCTTTGTGGAGAAGGCCTGGGGTATAAATAAGGCACCCATGAACACGAGCATCGCTTGACAGTGCCTGTGGGCTCCTGCTCGCAGCTCCAGCAGGACACTGCTGGCTGGTTCCTGTCACCCCACAGCGCAGAGAGAACTCGGTCCCCTCTGTTCAACATCACAAAGTCAGAGCAGGTGGCCCACCTGAGCTCAGCAGAGAGCATTCCCCCAAGAGGGTAAGGTAAGTCCTGAATTGCCCCACACCAAAGGAAACACTTCCATCACCCCACCAGCTCCAGGACCACGCAGAGCTCACCTTCCCCTCGAGCAGAGCTGGGTGCACAGGTTGGTCACACAGGTCTGGAGACCTTCCTCTCGCTTCTGCCTTCCCCATGTAAGCTCATTAGCAGCTGCGACTGTGACAGATTAAGACCATAAATGGGCTAAGACAGACAACTGCCAGTTCATTTTGGGGGAAAAAAAGAAAAAAAAAACCCACGACCGGCTGAGAGGAACAGAACAGCAGCGAGCAGCCTGGAATCGAGAGGTCATCGCTCTCCCTTCTCCCTGGCTACAAGTGACACGTTACCTTTCAGAGAAAACGGCTCAAGCCCAACCTCTGAAGCCCTAAGTACAGAATATGTATTGTTAGTGGGAGGAAGCATCACGATTATCAGATACAACTGATTATCATTTCCTCCACACAGGGCGTTTATCCCTTGCCTGCAAAGCCTCCCCGGGAAGGAGCACTCGCTCCTCCCACGTTTGGAGAACATCTAGTACTGGGTAGATGCTACTGAAATGAAAAGATCAAGACATGCTTAAATACTACAGTACAGCCTCCTGGCAGCCAGCATTACTCAAATCCCAGCTTCACTCGAAGGGAAGAAACAATAGCAACCGACTTGATAAGAAACATATGCTCTGTCTCACAGCAGAAATCAGATTTCTGCATTTCCCCAATACCGGGACTGCAGCAATACCAGCACGGAGCAGATGACCTCCAGGAGTCCCTCGCAGCCTATATTTCTCTCTGATTTTATAGCTGAAATAGAAACGAGCCTGGATTAACAGAACTGCTATTTTACATCCTTTCCTGAAACCCATTTACCTACTAAAGGGACAACATCAATCGAGAAGCGGATTTTAACATCTAATTGAGCTGAAACGAGCTTAGGTTTGAAACCAAACTTTTCTCTTGATACTTTTTTGGAACAGCACAGTCTGCTCTAACTACATTTTTTCCAGCAAAATTATTTTCCAGATTTCTTTTAAATGGCTGCTCGCGTCCGGCTCCGGAGACACAGCAACTCATAATGCACGAGGACCTCAAGCATTCTCTTAAAAAAGAAACAGGAATAGCTGTGATTCAATTCAAAGTAAGACATGACCAGCCATTGGGGAAAAGAGCTGACAGGCTAAGAAACATCCTGGAGCAATCCTGTGCTAGCAATGGCCTAACACTGAGGCTGGCTCTGCCTTGACCAGCGTTACGAATCCCTCCCCCAAATTCCTCGCAGCTTCTGCCAATGAAGAACTCATCCCCTGTGAGGAGGGCCACAGCCGAACAGCAGCCACAGGACCGACCACGAAAGAGTTTGGCTGCAGCTCCACATCTGATGGTGACCTCTGCAGCCCTGGGCAAACCTCACCTCCTGCTTCACAAAGGCAGGAGCTGACACAGATCCTCTACAGGTTTCCAGAATCTCAGCCCAGTTGGACAACCATCCTTCGCACAGCTCCAGTGTTGGCAACTGCGGGTCTACCTGGGCCAAAAGAGCCGGGATTTGCTCCAGCAACAGGAGGCTGCCAGGGCCTGGAACGTTCCTCACTGCATCTCCTACGGGATTTCAGGCAGAACTGCTGCTTAACTGTGAATGCTCTTCTCTCCCCACCCATCCCATAAAACCATGGCCTCTTCCTCCTATCTGAGGAACTGAGCTGGTTCACAGCAGGCAGAGCGGAGGGAAAGCTTTTCCTAGCACAAAATCCCCGGTGCTCATTTGGAGGAGCACGGCAGCCCCGACACCGGTGTCACTCCCAGGCCCTCAGGGCACAGCCTCTCCCCCTCCATCTCCCAGCCCCTCGAACAGGGTGGGTACTGTTATCACCACCACTTAACATCCATGACACAATCAAATAAAAACAGCTACGAGAGCCTAACCCCAGAATAGTCAACAAATAAAAATGGCTTTGAGCACAGCCACAAGCAGCCAAACCATGCACACAGCAAAGCACCACGTGCTGATGGTCCTCAGCTCCGGGCTCCCTCCCGGTGCTCGGGATGGCTCTGCTGGAGCAGTGCTCCCTCCCTCCCCGTGGGGGACAGCAGGGCTGGGGGCTGCAGGGAGCACGTGGCAGGCTGCAACACAACACAGGCGTTAGTTGGCTTTTGGAGACCTCTTTCATTTTGAGCATGCCAAAGCAACGTTGTTTGCAAGGACTTCGACGTGAAGTGATTCTTCTAAGCATCATCACCAGAAACTGAAGCTCCTACTGCTGCAGCTCTGGACAGCACTTTCCAAGAAGTTAATTACCAAACCCACCATTTCTGAGCTCCTGGTAACACCAGGTGACTTCTCCTGAAAGCTCAGGCAGGGGAATGTTGCAGCATCACCGCAGGCTCTTCACAGCTGACATCAGGTCAGCTGGCAGCACCCTCTGGAAAGTTCTTCCTTTGTAATTACTGCTAAGTGACACAGTTGTTTTCCTCGTTAATTAGTATGCAGAGCACTGACAGCCCCATCGCTCAGCTGATGTGACCCCCGTGGTTCATGGGCAGTGTGACTGAGCTAGAACTCTGACAGCCACACCGAGCCTGCTGTCTGTCCAAGCTCCTTGTTTTTAATCAATCTGATCACGCGATTCCTAGAGGCAGGAAAAGTTACCGAGGCCAGAGGATAAACCTGTTGGCATGGCATGGAACTGTTTCTCCAGGAAATCCCTGTGATCAGCTGCTCCCATCAAGCAGGCAGCGCACCGTGGGCCGTGCTCACAGCTCTGCAGGGAGGGACGCTCCACACAGCCCCTGCCAGAAAGTAGAAGCCCTAACACCATTTCCTAACAATGTGATGTTAACACGAGATGCACCCAGCTGCAATCACTCTGAAAAATGAAGAAAAACAGTTCTTAAGCTCCAGGCATCGCTCTCCATCCTGCACTGGCTGCCCCAGCGCAGCGCAGCGAGTGCTGTCTGTGCAGCTCTCCCAGACACAGCAGGCGATGGGAACGCGTCGCTGCGATTCTGCATTTCACACCACTGCTCTGGAGATGAACCAGAGCCTCGTGGACACAGCTCTGTGGAGCCCAGCAGGGAGAGGAGAGCTCAGTGCACCTTTACCACGCTGCCCTCAGCCCATGCAGGGCTAAGTCTGTCCCTCCCTCAGCACAGCTCTTCACCCTTGCCATGGCTCAGGAAACCACTGGGCAGCGTTCAGTCACAGCTAAGGAAGAACATAGGATTTTGTGCCTTGTTAGGTGCACCCATACCTTCTGGAATGCCAGAACTCGTAGCTTTCAATTTGCAACTCAGCCGACACTGATCTGGATGCTGCACATTTTCAGCAAGCAAAGAGCCCTCCTTTTCCTTCTGGAATATCATCAGTGCTGTGTAACCTGCAGGAGGTGGGGCTGAGATGTAACAGCACGCTGTAACAGCAAGCAGAATCCGTGACACAACTTGTAAGCCAAGGAGCGTGGCAGGAGCCCTTGCTTTGCTACACCACAAACTGATGTGTGGGGCGCGTCCATGCTGATCCATTTTCAGAACACTAAAAATAAAGAGGCAGGGACGGCTCCCGCACGCAGGGACGTGCTCGCTGTGGAGCTGCCTCCTCCGAGGCTGGGTGTGCAGGAGGGCTCCTGGAGGTGCCCCGCAGCGGGGTGAGAGCTCTCCCACCCAGCGGCAGCGCCTGCTGGCACGCAGCTCTGTGCTAGCACGGCAGAACACAGCGGGCTCTCCCTGCACTCAGCTCCAGCCCTTGGGTGCTCCTCGAGGTGTGAACGCAGACGTGTGCTTCTCCACGACACGACAGAACAGCTTTGCTCTTCCCAGGCTGCTGTGATCCCCGAAGACACGGCTCCCCACTGCAGCCAAACCCACCTCAGCCCGGAAGGATTCTCCACTTCCACTGAGCGCCCGTTTTATTCGCCAGTGTTGGTGAATACATTGCCAGACTGATTTGAACAAAGCCAGCCATTCCACTGAGCAGCTGGGTGGCCTGCTGCAGAAAGCACCTCCCAGCAAACAGTAATATGGCTCAACAAGCTGGACATCAATCACAAGAAGGTCACCATCTACTCTCAAACAGAAATAAATGCTGTGGGAAATTACAATCATTGAAACCAGAACCTTCCAGCTGTGAGTTTGGGCTAGAACTGTCCCGGGTCCACAAACAACTCCTCCAAGGTCTGCCCCCTGCCCTTCAGCCCCCCAGGCAGCAGCACCAAGTGGGCAGTGAAACCTGGATGAAGCTGCCCAGAGCAGCCAGGCTGCAGGAGCGGGTACAGCTTGTGGAGAGCTCACCCCACTGCTCCTCCACCACTGACCATCAGGAGTTGCCCTTGAATCATGGATCCTACAGGAACATCAACAATCCCATTTCTTAGGGATCTTTCCTACTGACAGGTTTGGTGCTTTGATGGAGTCCAACCAACAGGCTGTACAACACTGCTCTCATCGACAGAGCCAACGCCAGCTCCCACAGCCACAGTTTCCTCTTCGAAGCAGGTTTTCGAGATCCCAAGGAGAACATTCTTTCCCGGAAGCCCCTGGAAGGAGATGTCCAAGCTCAGACGAGTTATCCAAGAGTCGTCTTTGAATCCAAAGCAGACAACATCTGTAGCAAAACTAAGGCCCAGCAGCCCCTCCTGAGCTTAAAACCTGGGGTTTGTCCTCTCAAGACCCCCACAGGACAAGAACATCCAAGACGGCACCAACCTGACCCAGGGAGATCACGAACCAAACACCTCAATGTACCAGATTTCAAAATGGATGACCCATGGAGGTGACAGGTCTGTAAGCCAGAAATAAATCCCTGCCTCTTCAGAAATGTGACATGAAATTAATCACATCAGCACAATGTCACCCATTTGCTTCTCCTGTCTTCCTTTCCCTTATTCCTCAGAGGACATGAGGAAAGATAGAAAATTAGTTCTGTAAGGCAGAAATGCAGAAAAAAATTCAATTGAAAGATGTAAGGACACCAACATTTTATAAAACTGGGAGAATTGACCTCCCTGCTCCTTTCAGGATTTTAGGAATGGTTTCTTTCTCTACAACCCCCGCATCTCCCACCACCTTTTGGTGTTCTGACTTCCCAAGATTCCTACCAGGAACCCATTTCAGGCATGGAAAAAAGCCCCAAACCTCCTACACTGAAGTGATTCTGTTGCACCCTCAGGAAGCAGCACTGTTTCCAGGTCTTTCCCCAGTAATCCCCACTCACTGGTTTGCATCAATCCTCCCCCTTTGCATCACCTTTTCTCAAGCAAATGAGCACCACTAACTGCCACTTCAAGACTAAACTCCACCAAGTTTCATGAATATTCCCTGACCCAGCTTCCTCCAGATTTGCTGGAACCTCCTGCCAACCTTCCCACCCCTCTTCTGAAGGGCCATATTCCCAACAGAACCCATTTCTCCTCAAACCATGAATCCTCATGCCCTGCCAAAAGCAGAACCCGCTCTGAATCACCCACTTGGAAGGAAGTGCTTTCTTCTCCAGCATCACCCACCACGCTTTTCCACACCCCCCTGCCATGGTTGCATGGCACAGCACAGCACCTGGCTTGCCACTGAGATCCCCTACAGCTTCCTGGCCTGGGCTGCAGCAAAGGAAAGGACAACATTGCCTCCCCCACTCCAAGGTGCAGACCTCAACCCCGTTCCAACTCCTCCTGGGCAGCACCCCATGAAGTGGGCTCACCCCTCTCACCTGCAGGCACTGAGCTCCACTGCCACCCACGCTGGGACCAGAAGACAGTGAGGTTTCACCAATAACATGCAAATGACAGAAATAATGTCACTGGGTAACAGAGAAAGGGCAAAACCAAGGAACGCCCTCCAGCACCAGGATGAACAGATCGCTGCCTGCCACTGGAGATCCACAGAGCAACGTGAAGGTCAGGGTCCTGTCCAACAAACCCTCCCCACACCTGAGCTCTGGGACTTTCAGGCAGCTATTGCACTTTTTTTTTTTTTCCTCCAGGTGTAGACACAGCTCGTGTCTCACAGAGGACACCTCACTGTTGGTGTGCTTCACCTGGTCACAGCATCGTGCTGGAAGAACCGACCCATTACCCAAGTTCTGGAGCTAATTAAGGAGCCAATCAAGCATCCTCTGCTCCAAGCTTTCCCCAGATGCTGGGTATCACCCCCCCAGGCACAGCCTCCCCTCCCCTCTCCTCCACCATCCCAACACGAACACGCAGGAGGAGCAATTTCTCTGTTCTTACACACGCTACAACCAAACCCACGGTGGCGGAGTCACCTCCAACTCCCAACCTGCTTGGCAGCTCAGCACCACCAGCAGCTCTCTTCAAGACCAAATAAGCTCAGCATCACTACCTGGCCCCAAAGCGGAGCCGCTGCTGTCGCCATGTGCCTGCAGAAGCCCTGGAAGCCTCCACAAAGACGCGGCCCCAGCCACCTCCAGTGGACGCCGACTCTTTGAGACTGCACAACCGACTCCCCAGGCGATTCCCAAAGGCTGCTGGGGAGCTGCAGGAGGGGCCAGGTGAGCACACGTGGAGCACAGATCGCAGAGCTCCCTGACACAGCTTCCTCCAGTGCCAGGTTCCAGCCCAGCGCCGAGCTCTGCTCATCCACTCAGGGCCATAAATGCCACCTACAAGGGCCACAGATGCCCTCGCCAACCTCTGCACGCACCAACCGCTGCCGTCAGCAGGAATCGTACCAGTGCCTGAGTGTTTACAACCCAAACTTTATTGGTCGTACCCAAGGCCCAGGAAAAAAGAATCATCCACCAAACAACGTGGGGGGCTTCACCAGCTCACCTGCCCTTTCGCTTACCAGGCGTATTTTGCCCACAGCCTGCTGCCCCAGGGCACAACCAACCCAGTTACAGCAGGGCGAGCCCCCTGCAAGCCGCCCCCCCCGGCCTGAGCCGAGCTGCTGCGGGGGGGGGGGGGGGGGGGG
>WBMW01003851.1:362490-385163 GCA_013396635.1 Penelope pileata
TGTCCCGCTGCCATCCCGGCCCGGCGGGGGCACGCCGAAGCCCCCGGCTCGACGGGGCGGGGCCGGGGGGGTGGCTCCGCCCCGGGACGGCCCCGCTCCATCCCCGGGAGGGTCCCGGGGCTCCGGGTGCCGAACCGAGCCGGGCTGCGCTGAGATTTTCTGAGCCGAGCCGAGCTGAGCCGAGCTGGTGTGAGCCGTGCTGAGCCGAGAGCAGATGGGTGGAGCTGGGCTGAACAGAACGGAGCCAAACCAAGCCAGCCTTGCTGAGCCGAGCCGAGCAGCAGCTCCCAGCTCCCAGCTCCCAGCAGCCGGCCCCATGCAGCTGCCTGCACCCGTCACCCCATGCACATCCCCCAAACCTCACCCTGGGGTCTCAGCGTGCCCAGAGGGAGGGGACGGGGCTGCAGGACGCAGGGAAGGGGCTGTGCTGCAGAACCTCCCTTGCTGGGTGCCTGCAGGTGCGCTGAGCTGCCAGCACTGCAGGGCCCTGTGCTGGTCCCCCCGCTGCCCCTGCCCTCCCCAGCAGGTAAGGGACAGGACTACCCCTCCCCACACCCATCGGGGACAACCACATCTCTCCGAGCACTGGGGTGCGGGCATGGGGGCTTGGCCCCCACACGCCGTCAGTGGATGGAGGGGGGAGGCTGTGTCCCAGCGCGGTGCTTCCCATGCTCCCGTCCATCCTGCGCTCACTGCAGAGGTGCTGCTCCACGGCATTGCTCGGGGGGACCCCAGGGCTGCCCTGCCCAGGAGAGGGAAATCCTGCACGGAGCATGGAGGGGCTTCTTGTGCACACAGGACCCCCAGGGGACAGGTGCTGACCCACGATCCCATCCCACAGCCCAGACAGGTGCGGGGAGCAAGGAAGGAAAAGGGCCAAAGTGGTTTTCCTACCTTCTGGGGGGAAATGCAGCGCTTCCTGTGCACCTGGCTGTGCTCAGGTGGCACTCGGCATCCCCTCTGTCTCCATGGGGAGATGTGGGTCTGCACCTCGGGGGTCCAGAAGCTGCCCCCCAGCTCTGCCTGGTGCCTGGGGAGACCATGGGGCTGCTGCAGATCCAGAGTGCTGCGGTCCTGATGGCTTCCAGCTGCCCCGAGGAGAGCTTCTGTCTGCTTCCCTCTTGCAGATGCGCTGATTGTAGTGGGATTTGCTGACATCCTGCAAACAAGGCTGAAGGCAGCTGGAGCGGTTTGCTCCCAGCCGCTGCCTGCAGGCAGCGTGGCCACGGGCCGGATCTGTGCGGGATGCACGGCGGCAGCTTCCCACCATGGGTACCACCCCTCCGGGTCAGCACCCCCAGCCCAGGCTGCCCCCCACCCAAACCTGGGGCCTGGGGTGCGCTGGGTCTCCTTTACCTTGGGGTAGGGGGGGAGACAGGGCTGGGGGACCGCTGAGCACCTGCAAACTCATTGCAGCGGGGAGCAGTGCCTGTGGGGCTGCGGTGGATGCACCCATCAGTGTCACCCCGGCTCTGGGCAGATCTGGGGACAACTGGGGACACGGGGAGGGAGGGAGGAGCCAGCTGCCCCACTGCTGTGCTGCCCACGGAGATGCCCTGGGGCTGTCACCCCCACTGCCTCCATTCCCCACCTGGGTTTCTCCCTCCTCCTCCCAGCCCTCCCCTCTCTCTGCCGCTCCCATCCCATCGGTGTTTAATTCCCGAGGAGTTAACGACTCAGACAACAAAGGAACCGTTTCAGACCCCTTTGGCCTCGCCATAGGAAACCAGGAATAATAACAGTTTGGGATCACTTTAGTTTTTTTCCTAATGCCAATGCGAAATAAATTGAAAAATTACCCATAAAATGCAGGTTTTCAGCATCTGGCCCGGCACTACTTTCCATAAACAACGACGCCGGCAGCATCGTGCCCCAAGTGTGTGCAGACCCACGTGTGTGCACGGCAGCAGAGCAGTGGGCACCTGGGGAGCGAGGTCAGGCGGCCGCAGCATCACGGCACGGGGACTGCA
The DNA here is from genome assembly GCA_013396635.1 of Penelope pileata. Lineage (NCBI taxonomy): Eukaryota > Metazoa > Chordata > Aves > Galliformes > Cracidae > Penelope > Penelope pileata. The sequence continues at coordinate 364,461 of WBMW01003851.1, forward strand.
GGGAGGTGCCTGGGTTTCCCATGGATGAGAGGCACTGAGTGCCCCAGCAGCTGGGCTGGTGGGCAGCTCCTGGGGAGCTGATTTTGGGTTCTCATTGTCTGGGATTGAAAGGAAAACGACGTGAAAGGGGCAGGAGGGGCTCCTTCCCCAGGTGATGCTCTCCTGCTGCTGGCACAGGTGAACGGAGCTGAAGCAGGATGCATCTCACGGGCGGGTGCAGAGCCAGCTCCATGCCCAGCACTGCTCCTCCAAAGAGCTGCAGCTTGTCCATGCAAATGTGTTTGATATATTTAAGTTCCCTGCCAGCAGCCAGCCCTTACCTTGCTCTCCCAGCCCTCTGTCCCCTGTAACCAGACTTGGCACAGTATTGGCAGCCAGGGATGCTGCTGGTTGCAGCTTTGCTGCCCTGCTCCTGGCATCACTGCCCTGTTCCCTGTATCACTGCCCTGCTCCTGGCACCACGCTGCACGTGACACCCTCCCTGTGTCAAAGCGTGCTAATTAGGCAGCTCTCATTAGCGAAGCGTCCCTGGGGATGGCGTGCAGGAAGTCACTCAGCTCGTGCTCAGCTGAGGCTCTGCCAGTGAGAGCAGAGCTACTGGTCCTGGGCCGTGAGATTTGCTGCTAGTCCATGGTGAGCGCCGAGTGCAGCGAGGGAGCACATCACTCCTGCCCTTTGCCTTCATTTGCCTATTTATGACTACTCCTCTGAAATCTGCACCGGGGAAGGGATGATTTGTTGTCCGCTAATCCATCAGGCGCCCGTTACCTCTTTGTTGTCGGCGCTGCCGGGGCGAGGTGCCCGCCCGGGGCCGTGACTCACGGACGACACCGGGGCGAACAAAGCTGAGCCCGCGGGTGCCGCTGGCAGCGAGCGGAGCCCTCACACAGCTCCTCCCCATGCCAGCACCGAGGGAATGCAATGTTCCTCCGCCGCCTTCCAAAGCACCAGGGTGAAAACATCCAGCGAGATAATTTGGAAAGTTTGTTTGACACTCGAGCGTGCTTTCATCTTTGGAAAAGCCTTGGTGGCTCTCCAAGGCTGCACCGCCTGCATCCGAGGCAGCCGTGGGGCACGGGGGATGCTCCAGAGGGGACGGTGGTGGCCGAGGCGGTGAAGTGGCAGTGAGTCACGGGCTGGGAGCAAAGGGAAGGAGGCTGCCAGGGAGGAGAGGGATGCAGGGGTGTGGGACGGGGCAGCCCGGTGCTCCCCCCAGCCCCGCAGCCCTGCGTGCCGGCTGCCCGCGGGGAGGGGCGGCTTTTCCAAAGCAGAGGCCCTCGTGCATCCAAAGCGATGAATATGGGTTTGATCAGGGGAGGATTTCAGCGGATGGTAGTGGATAAGGAAGAAAAATATTTGGCATTCTTCTCCCATCATAACAACCCCAGATGCTTGGACGGTGGCAGCCCACTTCCCACAGGAATGGAAATTCACAGCCGCTCCCCGCGCCAGCTCGGCAGAGGCCCTTTCCCCGGCGCTTACGAAACGTCGGCCCCACCTCGTGCTGCACCGGGCATCCTGCAGCACAGCCACGGCCTGCACGCTTCTGCCTTCATCCCATGGTGTGGCCATGTTCTGCTGTCTTCATCCTGGCCTCTCCCAGCCCTCCCTCAGCCCCGTGTCAGGGGTGCTGATCACCACCCCCTGCAGATGTGCTGCGAAATGCACTGGCAGCCCCAAGCCTCCCATTTATTGCCCTTGTGCGAGCTGAGCACACAGAGCATCCTACAGCATCCCTGTGGCACGCGGTCCTCCTCCTCCTCCTGCTGCACCCTGGCTGTGCCCGCTCCACTTGGTGCCTCCCATGGTCCCTCTGAGGATGCTCAGCCCCAGGCAGGGCACAGGGGGAGCTGAGCACGGGGAGCTGAGCACGGGGAGCTCTGGACCCGCAGCACCGCTCCCTCCCACCACCTCCAGCCCTGTCCCGTTGCAGCCACAGCTGCACAATCGCAGAGCATCCCAGCTGCCAAAACAGGAGCGAGCACAAGAGATGGAATTGGTCCTGAGAGGCGATGAAGGCAGCGGGAGAAACAGGAGCAGGAGAGCGAAGGAGAGCGGAGAGGTGGGGGGGCAGGGTCAGTGCTGAAACCGAATTCCTCACCCGCGCCAGCGGAGCAGATTTCCAGTGTTTGTTTTATCTCTTTAGCTTAGCCCCTTTGAGGCAGAATATATTACATGGCCTGACTTTATATAATGGAAATAATTGAAACAATGCTCCCAGGCGCAGCTCGCCGTGCCCGGAGCCAGGCGTGGCCGTCCTCGAGGTGCTGGGGACAGCCGCTGCCTTCGGCGCTTGTTCGCTGCTGATTGCTGACACATGGCAGCGTCGCCTTCCAATTTCCGTGCAGCTGTCAGAATGGGAACAACGCGACAGCAGCCGGCGTGGGCCGGGCTCGGGGCATGGCATCGCCGTGCTCACCTGCAGCAACGGGGCCAGGCTCTGCGGGGAAGGGGAATTGGGGTGCAGGGATGGGGATGTGGGGGACCCTGGGGCGACGCGCTGGGTGCAAGCACGGCGTCCACCACGGCTGGTGGTGGAGGGAGAGGGACGTGGAGGGTGGGAGTGCTGGAGGTTTTGGCTGTCTCCATAGGAGCAGAGAGCTCCCTGGTCCCCAGCATCTCTGCAGGCGATGGGTTCTGTGCCAGGGCTGCTCCTTCCCACGCGTGCTGCTGAAATGCTGCGCTCTCTGCCTGGAAGCTGCTGGGCAAATTCCGTGTTGAGAAGTCCCCCACGTCACAGTGCACCGTGAGCCCAATGTTCCGCTGGGTGTTGGCTGCAGGCTTCTTGGGAACAGAGCTGAAAGCAAAAGCAAAAGCCAAGGGAGCGCTTCGGGGAACCGAATCTTTGGGGAACTGGGGAGAAATTGGTCAGAGAGCTCTTCCTGCACTTAAAGCAACTCCCACTACCCTGTGCCGTGCTGGCCTTTGGGAAAGGTTTCTATGAGAAAGGGACATGGGCTCCAGGGTGTGGGTGGGGTCTGTTGAGCATCAGTAGCCACGGAGCATCCCCCTCACTGCTGGGCACGGCTGTGAGCGGCCCCGGGCTCTGCCAGCAGTGAGGATCGTGTGTTGGCTGTGGAAGGGAGCAAGCCAGTGGTGCTGTAGCAGCTGGCCCTCTTCTGTTCTCCTAAGAATCATTGATGCCAAATTCCAATTGAATTTCTCTTAATATTTCTGCTATTTAAGGAAACGATTGGGAAAGACAGATGGAGGCATCAGTCGGATGCGTGCTCCTGGCTCCACGTGATTCAGCGCTCAGAACTCCCGTCTTTCTTCAAATGATTGCAACGTGTCTGCGCAGTTCCCTCTCCCCATCATTCCCCAGGAGGGTGAATCCTCCAGCTCCAGCAGATGACTCTCACGAGGAGGAATTCAGCAGCAGACAGAGGCTCTGGGCAATGCTCCGGGCTGGTGGAAGCCCCTGGAACCACAGAGCCCGTGGGGATGAAGCTGCGGCTGCTGCGCCCGTGGTCCCCGCGCTGCTGCTCGTTCCCCCCGGGGCCACGTGCTGGCACGGTGCTGGGGCTGGGGGCTCTGCTCCCCGGTGCCCAGGGGAATGCAAACCCCAGCAGTGCAGCATGCATGGGGGCTGAGAGCTCATGGCCTGGGTGCTCTGCTGGGGGGAGTCCCGTGAGCCCCCCCTGCAAAGCTGCTGCGTGCTCCCAGCTCCGACGCGACGCTGCACGGCTCCCTGAGCTGCAAACCCGACAGCTCGAAGGCTGCTGGGGACAGGATCCAATTTGTACCGTGACCAAATCAAATGTCTCCCTGCTTCCTCTGCTCCTCCCCGCCCTGGCCAGCACTGAAAGGATTTGCTCACGGGTTTGGGCAGCGAGCTGGGAGGAAATCGCGTGCCCTGGGGACTCTCTAGGCGTCAGCCCTTTGCTCCACAGGAGGATGGGCAACACACGGCCAAGAGCCCCCAGGCACGGTGCAGTGCTGCAGGCTGCTCTCGGGGTCCGGGTCAGGTTCAGTGTCACACAGCCAAGGAAGGAGCCGTGCACCTGCTGCATCACCACCGCTGAGCGCTGCCCCTCCTCATCCTCGCTGCTTGGTGCAAGGACAAAATGCCACCCAGGTGCCCAAACTGCCCCAAGCAATGGGATCCCCAGCTCCATCCATGGGAACCAGGACCCCGTGGGGATGTGGGTGGCTCCTCTGTCCCCCCCCTCCATCCCTGGGTGCAGCCACCCCCAGGGACACCCCCACTCCCCAGCACTGCAGGGGGTGGGGATGTGAGCCCGTCACTGCCAAGGGGCCGTGAGTCACGGTGACCTATAAAGGCTGTTCTCAGAATGAAAAACAGGAGGGACACAAGCTTTAATATCCCTGAAGTGAAAATAGAGTGATAATTACATTTAGTCGATGTGCAGGAAAATTGCTACCGGCTGGCGGGCGGCGGGCGGCCCCCTGACGTCAGGGACAGCACCGACCAACGGGGACGTGGGGAGGAAAAAAAAAGGAAAGCACAGAAATTGCAAAGGGAAAACTGATGTTGTATGGAAACCTGGTGCAGTGGGAGCAGCCCCAGCGTGCAGCACGGATCCGGCCCCAATTCGGCCGAGCATCCCCAGGTGGCAGAGCCCATCTTGGGTTTTTTTTTTGGGAAAATATGCATATATCCACCAGTGGTCACCTTTCCAGAGAGGGGTCAGCCCTGCTGAAGCATCCCCAGTGCTGGGTATGCATTGGGGCATCCAATTCCCCCCGCAAATGTGGGCGACAAGAGGGGGAGCATGGGGTCTGTTTGCAATTGGGAACGGAGTGTTCACAACGCACAGCAATGCCAGGGGATGTGGTCCCCACAGGCCGCTTCCTCCAGCATGGAGAAAAACACTTCTCACTCCTTTTTTCCCCCTCCCTTTCGGCCCTTTCTATCCTGTTTATGCCGCTAACAAACTCAATTTTGGGAGCTGGAATAGAAACAAAGCGAGCTGCAATGCGTCGGAGCTGCCCCAAGCGCCTCTGTGGGCAAACCCTGCTCGGAGCACACGGAGGGCTCAGCACCGTGCTCACCCCAAAATGCCGAAATGTGGGAGGAAAGGGCCAGGGTGGGGGTGGAGCAGGGGTGGGTGGTGGCATGGGGACACGGCTGTCCCTGTTGGGGACATGGGGGCACAGGCCCTGATTGGGAGCGGAGCCGCTCTGCGCATTGCAGCTCATGGAAAGAATTCTGCACTTGGGAATGTGAGCAAAAAAGATTGAAATACCTATAACCCCACATCCCTGCCGCCCTGCAGCCCTGGCTGTGCTGTTCCCAACTGATTCCAACACCCTCAGTCATTCTCCCCAGTTAGAAGATTGTTCTTCCCTTCCCTTCCCTTCCCTTCCCTTCCCTTCCCTGGGATGTTGCTGCCATGACTCTGGACATGGCTGCAGATGTCCCCAGGGAGGTGGTGGCAGGAGGACGGTGCCACCCCCACCCCCGTCCCAGCACGGTCCCCCCTGCGCATCCCGGGGCGAGGGCGGCTGCGGGCTGGAACGGAGCAGCAGCGTCAGTGGACGGCCAGTTCCCAATTTGCACCAACCCAAAACAATGACGATGACAGTGGCAGAAATAAAGAGATGAAAAATGTGTCTGCGATTTTAACGAGGGGAAACAGCCAGCTCGGGGGACCCCAGGGCAGGAGGATGGTGCGGCCGTGACTCCGTGCACCTGGGCAGAGAGGGAGCAGCGGGGCTGCCCAGGTGTGCACCAACCTGGGGGACCCACGCAGCTCCATGCCGGAGGAGATCAGCGTGCAGGAACCGCTCGCAGGGGTCACGGGTCCCCCTGGGTGGCTGCATTGTCCCCATCCCACTGAGCCTTGAGGCAGGGCCAGCACTGCCCCACAGCAGCGTCGGTCCCCAGCTCCGGCGGCACCTCCCCGTGCTCTTCTCCTTTCCTCCCTGCTATTCCATCCTACTTTTATTATTAAAAAAAAAAGAAAAAGAAATCTCATCGTCTCTTAAACCCTGTAAAAATTTAATATAAAGGAAATTAAAAAAAAAAAATAACCCAACAACCCAGCGGAACTGTTCTCGAAATCATTTCACAATCCACACATATCCCTCAGCAAATTCAATTTGTAGGAAATAAAGAACAAAACGCGACCATGAAAGGCTTTTAAACAAACCCTAATGTCTTACATGTGTCAGCCTGTGTGCAGGCGCCCGGTGGAGGTGGAGGGATGGGGCCGGGGGGCCGCTGCCCGGGGCTGGGTGCAGGACATGGGGCACTGCTCAGCCCCATCCGCCAGGGATGCTCCAGGCCCTCCTGCCCCCAGCGATGCCCGGGGTGCAGCCACCCACAGCCCCCAGTGCCATGGGGTCTGCGCTGTGCTCTGGGGTCCCTGGAAGTCCCCCCTGTGTCCTTCCCCACGTGGCCCTTTGCCAGCTCACAGCGCTGCCTGCCCTCTGCTATTTCCCCCCTTCTTGTAGCCCACCTGGCACCTCGAGGAGAGTTTTCCCTCTAAATACACAGCCTCACATTTTAACAATTTTAATTCCACATCGTAACGAGTGAACTGGAACAGACATCCATCACTGGGCCAGATGCGTGGCTGCACGGGGAGGTCTGGCCCCGAAGCACTGTGAAATCCATGCCAAGGTGGGAGCGTGGGGTGGGCACAGCCCTGGGGCTGAGCTGGGGGCATGGGGGCTGCCCCTGCTCCGCATCGTGGGCAGAGTGACCCCATCCCTTTGCTCATGGAGATACTTGAGGGTTTTTATTTTATTCTGGTGCATGCCGGAGACGGAGCGGAGCGCTGGGGAGCAGCAAGCAGCATCCAGACACGAGCGTACCCCCCCGGCTCTGTGCCACGGGATGAACTGCGGAGGGATGGGACCGGTGAGGAGCAGGGGGGCCTTCGTGCAGCACCCGCAGCTCCTCCTCCTCGCCCCGCAGCAGCGGGCTCTGCTCCCGGCTGCATCCTGCACCCGAGCATCAAAGGGGCCGTGGCTGCAGGCACAGCCGTGCTGCTGGCGGGCAGGGTGCTGCCGTCTGCGGCCGCTTTGACGCGGGGCTCCCCGGCTGCGTGCAGACAGAGCCGGCCCTGCCCGCGGGACGGGGCTGCGGTGGAGCGAGGGTGATTGATGGCCTTGTTTTGTTCCTCCAGCGCCTGTCCCAGGCCGTGCACATCCACGGTTCCCCCGGAGCTGGGGGAGGATAGCGGTGCCTGCCTGGGATGCAGGCTGGGGGTGTTGGGGGTGGGGTGGCTGCTGTCCCCCGGGCTGCAGGGCAGGTGCTGGGAGCGCTCCGTGCCTCAGTTTCCCCATCCCCGCCGCTCCCCGGGAGCGGTGTTTTGTCTATGGGTGCAAGGCACCCAGAGAAGCCATCGTGCTCCAACCAGGCATGCGGGGCAGCCCTGGGGTTCAGGGAGACACAGGGAGCCCGGGAGCCCCAGCCTGCCGACCTCCGAGGAGCCGCGCTCAGCTCCAGCGGGTGAGTCATGGCCCTGCCTGCGCGACGCGCTCCCCGCAAGCAAGATTTCCACTGCAGAGCTAACAGGCTTTTCTGGGAAGCACTGGGGCTCCGGGCTTCCTAATTACTTTCAAAGCCTCTTGGCAGCATCCTTCAGCCGGGGATTATGCTGCTCGAAACGCAGCGCTCCAGCTCGCTCAGAGGCCTGGAAGTGCTAATTGCCTCTGCGCCTCGCGCCGCTGCCCAGGGCTGCTCCCCACGGCCCGGTTCCTCCTCCTGCTCCTGCAGTGAACCCGCCCGCATGTGGTTTGAATTTCTTCCGTGGAGAAAAACGTCCTTTCTCCTGCCCCGGTGTCATCTTTCCCCGGAGTCTGGGAGGAATAAAGGAACCGAATGTTCGTGGCGGGGCTGCATCCCCTCCCAAGGAAACAAAGCAATGAGGGGTGAAGCTCGATCTGGGGGCACCGGCTGCCGATGGCCTGTCCCACCCCATGTCCCTCGGCACGGGGATTTGGCACCTTCTGGTGGCTCCACGCGTGCCAGCAGGCGCTGGGTGGCCGCGCAGAGCTGCTGGCAGTGCTCAGCCACAGGGATCCCTGCCCTCGGGCTCTGTGCTGGGAAGGGGCTGTCCCCCAGCCCAGCACGGCCTCGGCCAGGTGATGCGCGCTGCTTTTCCCACCCACAAGAACAAACAGTGCCTGGCCAAGGGCGGGATGCTGCCCTCAGATGGCAGCATGGCAGCAGCCCGCGGTGCTGCTGGGCAGCTCGCAGGAATCTCAGCTGGGAAATGCCGTGGTCCCTCTGAGCTGGATCCCATGCCAAAGCCGGTGTACGTGGCACGGCACGGCGAGCCACGCCGGCTGCCATTCCCAGCACGGAGGGCTCATGGGCTGCGGGCGATTGGGAAATCGGTTTCCTCTCCTCCCCGTTACGACACTGCAGTGGGCGCATCCACCGGGAGCGGTGAGGCAGCGGGAAAGTATGAAGGTCAGGGAGGCTGCGGGCTGCGTGACGGAGGTGAGCCCTGCCCGAGGCACCCCTCCACCTGCTCGGGCCCCACGGCCCCATGGCCCCCGCTCCTGGGCCGCAGAGAGAGGAGAAGGGCTGCACACAGCTCCTCTGCGTCCCCCGTGCCATGGGCAGCAGGGTTGGCACTGGCCGGTGCCAGGGCCGGGCAGGGATCCAGACGGACACATTTCTTTCAGTAATCCCAGTGTGGATTTACCCTATTCCTCTTCCCATTTTGAAGGTTGCACAGTTTTCTAAAAGTCGGTCATCTCGGTTGCTCTGACACCAGCACCAGCACGATGCTCTCGCCTTGCAGCACTACCGGGGCAGCTCTGCAATCCTCGTCACCTCGTTAAGGACTCGGCTGCTGCATCCCAGCCAGGGCCGTGCTGCCTGCTGCCTCCCACGGAGCAAGCAGGACCGGTGCTAAGGGAGACACTTGCACATGGCCAGCAGCTGCCTGTGGCCAGCCCTGCCACCTGCATGCAGCTGGGAGCTTTCTGGACATGGGGAAGGGAAAATAAATGAAGCTGGTAATGGTCACACAATGCAGATGCCAGGTCTCTCGCCTGCAGGAGTCCCTGGGTTGGTGTGGGGGCAGGAGTGGCTCTCAGCTTTCAGCCCCATTAGATCTGCCAACAAAATGGGGCCAGAAAATCGCTTAATGGGCCAGGCTGGCTTCACCCCACTGCCTCGGTGCAGCCCTTATCCACGTCCCCTCATGGCAGGACAGATGGACGGAAGGATGGACACCAAGGTAAGGCCACAGGAGGACAAGAAGCAGATGGACGGACGGGAGCTCATGGAGATGGGTGCTCCCCTTGCCCACCGAGGGAAGGGCTGTGCTGGGGAGGGACACGAGGGCGTGAGCCTGCACCTCGCCGCTGCTGCCCGCCGGGGCCGGCCAGCCTGTGTGTCACCAGCCTGGCAGTGGAAAACTCCAGCCCCAGCACTTCCAGCTGCTCTCATCAAATCTCAATCAGGTGAAGCAGATACATTCTGCACTGCTCAAACTGCCCATGGGAGGGGCTCAGTGTGCCCGTGCACAGGAAGCCCCAAGCCCCCAGGAGCTGTCCCCTCCGGGTACCACTCCCAGAACATGGGGCAGAGGAGTCCCCACGTCTGGGTTGGCACCCACACCTTCATGCCCAACTTTTCAGGGCTCGGGACAGAGCTCCTGCAGCCCCTGCCTGGCTCTTAGGGACACCAGATCCATATGGCCCCACAGAATGCGTCATGTTCCCCACATTCCCCCTTTCTTTCTTATGCACGAGCAAAGCAGCCATTGGCAGGAACCGAGTCCCACATTCCCATGATGAAACCAGGGCTTCGTGGAAATCAGCAGCGTCTTTCCTGCCGACTCCCACCTGGCCAGCACGGCTCCCTCGGCTTTCAGGCCATGAAGGTCTTCTGCAGAGCGGGGACTGACGGGGCCATTAGCAAGAGGTGCAACATTTCCACAGCCACCGGGGAGATGATTCACAGGAACAGGCAGCACCGAGCAGCGAGGACGGTCTGTGGTCAATGGTTCAGCTTCAGTGACTTTTTGAGGGGGAAATGGAAAGAGCGGACAGTGTGAGTTGATTAATAGACACACAATGAAGTCAATATGAATCAGAGCGTCCCCAAGGAGCCGGAGCTCAGATTGGGAAAGCAGCAGATGATGGCTTTCCCTGGCACGAGGCTGCTCCATCCGACGTCGCTCCGGCCCCGGCCTCCTGCCACCCACACCAGGACCTGCTGAGGACAGCTCCAGCCCCAGGAAACAGCTGAGGGGCAGCCTTCACAAGGACACAGGTGTTACAAACACGGAAAGGAGACGTGGAAAGAAAGAGGATAACCCTGTCAATGGCTGGTCGCACTTCTGGTCCCTTCGGGTGCCGAGGGAAATGTCCAATGCATGCGTGAGATTATTAAAACAGGGTCAGCAAATGTCCTGGCTGCAGGCTGATCCTTGGCGAGGAAGAGGAGCAGGAGCCAGGCTCCCGGTCCCGCAGCTGCTTTGGGCACCTCCTGCCCACAGCACCGGGACAGCACTGCCACGTCCACCGCCCCAGAGCCTCCTCCGACAGGGAGCGGTGACAAAGACCTGCACGGGCAAGCTTGCCCTGTGCATGATGAAGCACCAAATTTCTCAGGGAATAAAAACCCATGTGCTTTGAGAGCAGCCCTGCAGAGATGGACTTGGGGCTATGGGCGGGTGAAAAAGTGGTCAGGAGCCAGCAGTGTGTGCTTGCAGCCCGGGAAGCCACGTCCTGGGCTGCATCCCAAGCAGTGCAACCAGCGGGGCAGGGAGGGATTGTCCCCCTCTGCTCTGCCCTCAGACCCCAGCACAAGAGAGGTGTGGAGGGTGCCTGGGTGAGGCCACGAACCCAAGAGATTCAGATAGTGTACAAGGGAGAACTGTTTCACACTGAGGGCGGTGAGACGCTTCAAGGGGCTGCCCGGAGACGCTGTGAAACCGCAACTGCGCACAGCTGGCCTGGACGGGGCCCTGCACACCTGCGGGAGGGGCTTTCAGAGCCCCTTCCAGCCCAGCCCACCCGGCAGCGCTGCCCCCCGCGGCCCCCGCCCGCTGCCATTTTATTTCAGCCCTCCGAGGCCTCTGCCGGGCGCTGCGCAGGAGACGGGGGCCCCCTAGTGAGGGGCGGCCCTGCTCGGCCTGGGGACGCGGCTCCGGCCCGGTTCAGCGGAGGGGGTGGGCCTGGTCCGGCCGCGCCTGCTCGGTGCAGCGCGGCCATGGCGGGGCTGGAGCCGCTGTACTCCTGGGCGCAGGCCGCTGTCTCCTGCCCGCAGGACGCGCTGGTCTGCGGCATCCACTGGGAGCTGATCCAGCATGGCTACCGCTGCCTCGGCGCCGGGGAGCAGGTACGGGACGGGAGCGCCCGCCGCCGCCGCGTAGGCCCCGCTAGGCCCCGCCGATCCCCGGCCTTTCCTAGCGCCGCTCGCCGCCGCCGCTCGGCCCGGCCCGGCGGCTGCTGCTAGAGGGAAGGGTGTGCGGTGCTGGGGGTTGTCCTGGTCCCGGGGGGCCTGGAGCTGTAGGGAGCGAGTGGGGTGGCTGTGTGGAGGGGGTCCCGGGTGTCCTGGTGCTGGCGGGTACCAGGGTAGTGCTGGGAGAAACCTGTTGCTGTGGGGGGGACCCAGTGCTAAGGTGGGGGTTAGAGGGTTGGAGCCTGGTGCGGTGCTGAGGGGCAGTGGTGGGCTGCAGGGCACTGTTTTAGCAGAGGAACTCCCCTTTCCACCCCCACAACCATACAGAGTGATGTCCACCCATGCTGGGGAGCTGGGGGGTGCCAGGTGATAGGGAGCATTTTTCCCTCGTTTGGGTCTTTGTTGCACCCTGCTCAGCAAGAGGTGGCTGTGTATCCTCCTGCTCCAGCTGGAGGGCAGCTCTCAGTGGCCTGTGTCCACTGTGTCCTGTGTTGTAGCCAGGTCCTGACGAAAGGAAGTCGGAGCTGCTGCCTGCTGGCTGGGAAGCCAACAAGGAGGTGTATACACTGCGCTACAAGTCCACAGATGATGCCCGTGAACTGCTGCTGAAGGCCATCATGGTGGAAGACAGTATGATCCTCAATGTCATGGTGAGCACCTAGGCTGATTGCTGTGGGCTTTGGGGTCCTTTGCATGCAGTGTCTGCTGCTGTCCCAGATACATGAAAAATAGTAGAGCCAATCTCTTAAAATATTTGGCTTTTAGTTCTGCCTTACAGAAGCAATTTTCCCTTAGGGATGTTTGGATGGGGCAGATCCAGGGGCTACGGGCATGCAGCAGTAGATGTGGCCCAACTTGAAACTGCTCAGACACAGCCACATCTGAGCGTGGGTGCCACTTGCCTTGCACTCTGGCGCAGGGGTTGCCCCTTCTGTGTCTGTTTTCCAGCTGAGGATGTTTGCAGATCACTTCCTAACAAGCACCTAGCTGGGGTGTTTTTTGCCCCATGTCACAGCTTCTTACCCCTGGCTGTGCCATGGGATTTTGGTCCTTCACCTTTGCAGCCTGGGCTGGGGGAAGTGAGCTGGGAGAGCTTTGTGCTGCAGTTTGTTTGCTCCTGGGGATTTGGACACTGCACAGGGACATAGGCAGGGAGCAGACAAACTCGTTTTTTATTTCCTGAGCCCCTGCCTGTGGCTCTGCCTGCTCCCTCCCTCAGTCCCAGCTCTGCAGGGTTGCTGACACCATGCTTCTCCTGTCTCTTGCTAGGATCGTGCTTCTCAGAAGGTGGTGGATGTGACCTTGGCAGTGGCTGACTACATCAACCCAGAGCACCTGAACGATTTCCACAAGTAATCTCAGTTCCCTGGCATTTTCTGCAGGGGGAAAAAGTCCCACCAGCATGGGGAGAGGGAGGCAGGTGAGGTCAGAGGTCCAGTTAGGAGCCTGGAGGACTCCTTTCTCCAGCACAAATCCAGGAGCAGGTCAGTCAGCCCTGAAATGCAGCCAGAGCTCCCTCCGTGGGGCAATTAAAAGAGATTTAGGAGGCAGTGAGGCCTTGGGTCAGAGCCCAGGGGAGAGCCCCCCTACCCACAAATGGGCTGGGGCCAATCTAACACTTCTGTTTCCAGAGCACTGCCTGTCTGTGCTGGGTGGACAGTGCAGACAGCTCCAACCTGCCACAGACACTGCAGCCAGACACCCCATGGCTGCGGCAGAAAAAGGTCCCCTGGGCTGGATGCCACCTCTGTCCTCTGAAATGGGGCTGGGGTCTCAGCTGCTGTGTGCTGTTGCCCCTTCCCATCCACTCTGTGGTGCCAGCTGGGGATGCGTTTTGCTCCAGGGATTCTCTCAGCATGTCCATCCCCTCGGCAGCCCTCCCACAGTGTCCAGCATCCTTGTGCCTGAGTGCTGTGGCCTCTGTCCCACCACCTCCCCTCCCCTCCCTGCAGGGTGTACAAGAACATGGAGGAGCTGAGGACAAGGATTGCTTCGGGTATCATCACTCCCCTCGGGGTCCCCACAGAAAAGCCCAAGAAGGAGCCTGAGGCAGAGAAGAAGGATCCTGCATTGCCCCGGGATTACGAACCCCTCAGAGTCCCTCCCCGGCACCCTGCAGGCACGAGAGCACCGTCCTGGTGAGTTGGCAGCAGCTGACCACTGAAATTCCTGACACAAACTTCTCTGGTTCCCATCTTGTGCAGATGGGGTGGGGAGTGAAGGGGATCTGAACCCTCCCTAGCTGGCTCCCTTTGTCTCAGCAAGCTTCCCACAAGCCTGCCGTGCCCACCAGTGTCCACGTGCAGCTGCGTCCTGGAGCAGAGGATGCTCTGTCCCGGGCAGAGAGTGGATCCCTGCACCAGCTTGGTCCCACAGGTCCCAGGGACCTTTGGTCCTGCAGCGTGGAGCTGGTGCTCTTGCTGCTGGGAGAGTGCCCATGAGCACAGTCCTGGCAAACAGCACTGCCCTGCCTGCCTGCTCGCTCCTGGTGGCTCTGGGTCACTGGTCAGCCCTTCACTGAAAGTCCTGTTCGCTGTGTGCTCTGTTTCAGGCCTTCTCCTTTAAACCCCTTTGCTGTTGGTGGGGAAGACCTGGACCCTTTGGGGTGAGTATGGCTGGGGGAGGTGGTGCTTTGCCTCTCCAGGGAGCGTCCCCAACTCTGCCCTTGGGTGGGGGTGGCTGGGGACCTTCCCTGAAGCAGCTGGAGCCCCCCTGGCTCGGGCATCCAGTGAAGTGTCTGAGTGCGAGTGGCAGAGGGACAGTTGCTCGGTACAAACTGCAAGGAAGGAATTGACAGTTGCTAAACCTCAATATGGTTCTAATATCCTAATAAGATCCCGTTGCTTGCATAGATGATAGGTTGCAGTCGGCGTCTGTTTAATAATCAGCCTGCATTCATTTAACACACACTAATGCCTTCAGTAAATCAAAGCTGAATACGTTGTTAAGTGAATGTAAGCCTCTAATTTAAAGTGTTACCAGCTGCTGTGCCTACAGCCCAGCAGTCTGGAGAATGAGAGGCTTAAAGTTGAGTCCACAGATGTCCGAGTCCTGATTGTGAGCCTCCGGGCTGTCTGGGCCACTCGAGAGCAGGGACGTTGGAGAAAGCCTGGGTGGAAGCAGGGCTGTTGGGGCACTGATCTTCACAGATGCTTCTCTGGGTGGTTTGGCTGGGCAAGGAGAACCTGTCATCTGCCACTCCAGATAAAAGCACATAGACGAAAAACAGTCCTTGGAGTTGCTGCAAAGCACCCTGCGCCCGGGGGAGTCCTCTTTAAGTCCTCTTTAGAGCCGCTCTCCTGTGGGGATCGCATTTTTTCCCTCTTGCAAGACTTGGTTCTCTGTGGGTTTGGCTAGAAAAGGGCCTGCTGGAAACATCCTGCCCTGCTGGAAGGAGAAGCCTGGAGCCTGGGTGGCTGGGAGGAAACCTGATAGTGCGAGGAGAGGGGGTTCAGTTGTTGGGGGGGGACCCTGTTTCTCCTGCTGCCTGCAGCCCTTCGTCACAAGTTTCTCAGTAAATGACAAAAAAAGGCTGTAAATGGAAGCAGATTTGTGCGCTGACACCTGCCAGCGCTGGGGCTGGAGACCCAGACTCCCAGGCATATGCTCGTGGGGCCTGGCTGTCCCGGGGCACGCTGGGCAGCCAGCCTGGCGTAATGGAACTCATTAGCGCTGTTGTTAATGACTTGTATGATGGCAGCGGTGTCCAGAGGCTCCAGCCGAGTTTGCACAAAGCCGACTCTGAGGAATGGCACTCGCAGCATGGGGCAGCTCCGAGGAGCCGCTGTGCTCAGCAAATGACTTCCAGGCAGTGCTCTGGAAAGGCTCGCAGGGGTCTGTGAGCTCTTGCAACACTGAGCAGGGCAGGGCATGCTGCTTCTCCAGGAGAGCAGGGATGGGACTGTGAGCAGCAGCAAGAGCCAGCGGGTCTGGTGCTTCCCCCAGGCACGGTCAGCAGCCCAGTGGGGACTTGTCAGCCACTGCTGCTGTTCCTGGCTCCTTGCAGCCAGGCTGAGGGGTTGCTGGCACAGTGGTGCCATGCGCTTGGGTGTTTGCTGGTGCCCCAGTTTGGGTGTGCGTGCTGAAGCTGTGGGACTGCCACCTCGGTGTGATGTTGAGCTATGATTTGCATCCTGCCCTGAGCGTGGCTGGTGGTGCAGCATGGGCAGGGCTGCAGGAGGAGCGCTTTGCTCCTCTCTTTGGTGCCATTCTCATCTCGTTCTCTGCCTTTCCTCTCCCTAGAGGTCGGCGTGGAGGAATGTTTGCTGATCCTCTCCGGTCTGGGTTCCCGCAGCCCGGCATTGACCCATCAGCAGGTCTCCCCGGCCGCCTTCCCCCAGGAGCAGTCCCACCAGGAGCCAGATTCGACCCCTTCGGCCCCGTCGGGCCTGGTAGGGCTGGGTAGGTGTCTGGCCATGGGCAGCCACTGCAGCCAAGTGCCACAGCGTGCTCCCAGCTCTCCTGCTCCTCCCAGGGTTGTCCTCTTGCTCCTGGTTTGACTTTGTTCTAAATTCCTTCCCAGGCCAGATCCTGACCACCTCCCCCCTCCAGGCTACGATGACATGTTCATGTGAGGAGTCGCCGAGTGGTTTCTCAGCTGGCTGCAAGAGCACTCTCCTGGGGAGAGGAGCACTTTCCCCTCTTCGCTCCCCTCTTTGGATGTCGATCTTTTCAGCAGCGTTTTTCCTCTCCCCACTCGGGGCCACGTTCCCGTGCTTCAGAGCAGCTATAAAGGTTTCCATATGTGCAGAACAGAAGAGGAGGCAGTAGGTCCATTTCTTTCTGTGCTCCTCTGAGGGCAGCTGGCCGTGGGCACGCAGCAGACGCGGTCCTGCCCTGTGTGTGGGGAGCAGCGTGGCGTGCTGAGAGCAGCCCTGGGCTTTGAGGTTTTCTCCTCTAGTTTTTCTGGGGGTGGCATCGCTTTTGCTGCTGGGGTTACGCGTGCAGGCAGTGGGAAGGAGAGAGCTGGCTCCTTGTCTCTCCCGTGCTGGGGGGCTACAATCGCCTCACGGAAGGCAGCAGCTGGAGAAGGCTCCCTACACAGGGGTGGTTTCTCTATTGCTCTGTATCTGAGCAAAGGGCTGATCTGCATGAAGGGCTAAAGTCCATCTCAAGGGGTCTCTGTGGGCAGACCCCTGGTAGTGGCTCGGATCAGCTTCTGTGTGGGCCTACACTGGATGTGAAGAGCACCAACAGCACAGCCCTTAACATGTGTAAGAAGAGACGCTGAATTCCTGGCGATATGTGCCCCCCTGCAGCCATGCTGCCCTTCATTCCTGGGGGAGCATATCAAGAGACGTGGAGAGCTGCCCATCGGGCACTGTGTGGGGGTGGGAAGGATGGGGGCTTGGTCCAGCCCTGGCTCTCCATGCCTGGTGGAGCTGAAGGATTTGGGGATTTGCTCTGCAGCAGCATGGGTTTATAGGAACACACTTGGCTACTCTCAGTCCCAGGGTATGAGGGGGGTGCAGCTCTGCCTGGCTGGGTTCTGTGCTGCCATTCCCCACCCAGCTCAGGGGAGGGAGGGTGAGACCTGCAGGGCTCAGGATTCTCAGCTCTTTCTGGAGCCCCCTCCCTTTCCTGTGGCTCCTGTGTCGGGTAATTTGGGGGCTGCAGCCTACCTGGGGTTCAATGCTAATTTTCTTCTTATAGTTTGATTTCTTGGAAAGATGTTCATGAGTTTGAAATAAAAACCTGACAACAGTGTTGTGTTGGCACTTGTTGGGGTGACCCCCTTGCCCCAGCCAGCCACCCCCCCTTTCCCCTACCCCATCCAAAAGAAGGGGAGCCTGCCTTGTTCCCTCCCCTGAGCAGCAGTGCTTTGCAGTGATGATGAGGCTGTTAAGAAAGCTACGTGTAGAACAGCCCAGCCCCTGCTTGGCTGTGCTCCTGCTGGTAATTGGCTCTCCAGGGTATTGAACGTGTTCTGAGCTGCGTGCAGCCACACAGGCATAAATAAAAAGGGGGAAGTGATCCCTTCTGTCTCTCCCTTTTCCCCCCGAAGGCTTTTCCTTTTAAACCCCCCTTTGCCTACAAGTGCAGCTGATAGCGGCTGAGTTGCAGTGCATGCGGCCCTGGGCTGTATGCAGGTGGGAAGGGGGGGACTGGCTATAGGAATTTGGCACTGGGGGGCTGGAGCATCCCCTGCATCTCCCCAGGACTGTGGGGCATGAGTGCAGACCTGGGGGGCTGTGCTATCTGTGCTGTACATCCCCAGGGCTTTCAGTGGTGGGTCCCACCTGCAGGTGGGCAGTGCCCATGAGCAGAGCAGACAGCAGCAGCTCTCACGGCACGGCTGGGATGGGGAAGGGCATGGGGCTGGGTGAGGCTGCTGCTGTGTCCCCGCTGCCCTTCCAGCTCCTGTGGCAGCCCCGACCTCACTGCATGGGGTTGGGATGTGCAATGCTGTGAGGAGAAGGAAGTGTTTCAGGCGTTATCAGAGGGGTTCTCTGCAGGAGGCAGCTGCTTTCTGCTGCCTGCATTAATCATGCTCTGCAACCTTTCAGGAGGGAGAAACACAGCCTGCTTTGATAGAGCTAATTAAAACGATCCAGCGCCGGGAGAGGCTGCGTCGGGTCCTGATAAACAATCTTTTGTCTGCAGCACTTAACCCCAGCGGGTTTGTGATGCCGTGCAGCTGGGGGGAGCAGGTGGGAGAGGAGGAGGCTGAAAAGAGGATGAGTGCCCTGTGTTGGGCTGGGATGGCTGGGGCTGGTGGCTGAGCCTTGGGGCTCCTGTGCTTTTGGCTGCCTGTGCTCCGGGGAGGTGTGGGGAAGTGTGGATCCTGCACCCAGTGCAGCCATCAGCACCGGCACTAAGGTGAGTGGCTGAAGGCGTTAACATGCAGGGCAGCGTGCTGAGCAGTGCGTCTTGAGCTAATTTTATGGGGGGTTGTGAAGAGTGGTTGGGGCTGGAGCGTGCGATCCTGGCACAGACACAGCCCTCCCTCCTCCCGGAGCGCCGAGGAGGTGCCTCCACGTCACGTTTGAAGAAAGACACTGGGTTATTGGCAATGGCTCAATGTCCCTGGAGAGTCCTTCAGGCCATCTGCCAGCCTGCAGCACCTGCCCTGCACGCTCCCCATTGCAGAGCCCTCGTTCTGCTAATTACCCCGCAGACGATGCTCTGAGCCAGGATCCTGTGCGCCTCGTGGACAGCGTGAGGGAGGAACTGGGGGGTATTGCACAGATGGGAAAACAAAGCAGCCCCTGTTATAGGGGAGGGGGGAGAGATGTGGGGCTGTTCCCTCCATCCTCACCCCTGCACAGACACCCCAGGACCCTGAAGATGGGGACTCGAGAGCTCTGCACTGAGCCAACCTCTCCCTTGGAAGCTGGAGATGTGCAGAAATGGCAGGCAGTGCAAGATGCTCTCCACTGGGATGGGTTTTGCTGTGCCTCCAGGGGCACGGGGCCTTTTTCTGGGATATCTCAAAGCTGCCCCAACCCACCCAGCAGCAGTTGTCCCCCCAGGCCTGTGCCACCCCCAGGGATCCCAGCACTGCGGGGCTGGGGGCTCATCCTGCCCACACTGCCCTGCCCCAGCCCGCCTCACCCAGGCAGATCTGTCTCCCTCCCTTAGAATATTTTGGGTTGTTTCCTAAATAAACCATTGCTCATCAGCCACCTCGGTTCAGTGCCACGCTGCTCTGCTCCGGTCCCACTGCTGCCCCGGTGCAAAATCACTCTCCAGCCCTAAGATCGTGGTGGGGGAGCCTCTTTAATGGCACTCCTTCCTCGACGCACTTCGTTCACCTTAAATATTTATATTTCAATCCAGAGGATTTTCCCCCCAATCCTCCAGGGGCAGCTCATGATGCTCCTCCTCCCACACCGGCCCGCCCGCAGCCCCACGCTCTGACACAAAGGAGTGTTTCTTGTGCCCACGGGAAGCGGGTGTCCGGCAGCTGTAACCTCCCAACAGGTTCAGCCTGCAGAGACCCCTCGCATCCTATTTGGAATGACACGGCTGATGAGGACAATCCATCCCCCTGAAGGGGTCCACGCCAGGCTCAGGAGGGTTCCTGTCCCCCCAGCAGCCTCCGTGCCACTGCCCAGGGACAAGGGCACAGGGATGGGATGTGTGTGCTTTGTGCCCAGCTCAGGGCAGCCACGGGATGTGACCCAGCTGCTGGAGCCCAGGGCAAGGTGCCCGGGCATGGAGGGCATGCAGCACCCTGTGGGGCCGTGTGAGGCTGATTCCAGGAGCTGGCAATAAATACAGAGCGTGGGCAGGTGACATGGGCAGAGGGATGCGTGGCCCTTCCCGGTGCCAGGAGGAGTTGGCAGCAGCAGAACAGTGCAGGAATCGTGGCACGGGCTGTCCCCAGGCACCGGAGGGGAGGAGGGAACCCTCGAGGATGCTCTGGGGACCCTGGAACAAGATTTGACCCCAGCGATCGTCCCTCCTGTGAACACCTTTCCCCTCATGTTGGGCTGTCTGGAGAGATTGGTCTCCGCACAGAAACATTTGAAGCAAGTAATGTATGGGATGGATTAAAAACCGGTGGCAATTCCTGACAAATGCCACCTTCTGTGGGGCTGCATTTTCCTATGGGATAATTCTTTGCCTTTCTCAGCATTCTGCTCAGACTGATCTGATGTTTTTCTTTCCACAGAACGTTGTGCTTTAATGATGCTTCACGTTTAATTCCCGAGATGCAATGTTACCTTCGCGCTGCAGACAATGGCTCTTGTGAAGGGCACAAAGGCTCGGGCACCCTGGCAGGGCAGAGCTGCTCATCTAAACCAGGAACAGAAGCACCAGGCTGCTGGAGGCACAGCAAATTGTCCTCTCTCCTCTGGACAGAGCACCATGGTTTCCGAGGCCGTTGTGGGGCTGCTGGTGGGATGCTCGGCATGGGCAGGGGTCCAGGCCTCCATCCTGCTCTGCGGAGCGGGGCTGGTGGGGTGTGAAGGCTGCGGGGCAGCAGGGGTTGGCCCCGTGGCTGGCGGTCACACCGGCTGGCTGTCCCCTTCTCTTCTTGCCCAGAAGAGCCCCAGATCTACGCCGCGGAGTTTTACAAGAAACTATTGCTAGAAAAAGGTTGCTGATGGCAGAAAATCAGATGCTACATCCCAAAGAGGAGCGGCCGACGCCAGGCTGCAGCTGCCACGGGGAGCTCGGCCTCACGCTGAGCCCCACGGGTGCCTCGAGGTGCTGGTGGAAGGTGTCCCCGGAGCTGCGGGACGGAACCCCATCCCGGGAGGGGCCGGGGAGGTGTCGGAAGGCGAAGCCTCGCCGGGCTGCGATGGTGTCAGGGCGCGGCGAGGGGAGCCCCGGGGCGGCACGGGGCTACGAGCCGGGGCCCTCGGTGGGCTGCAGGGGCGGTGGGCTCAGCTGGCTCTCCAGCAGCGCCCGGG
>WBMW01003851.1:385634-403896 GCA_013396635.1 Penelope pileata
CGGGAGGGGAGGGGAGGGCGGTGGGACCCCGAGCTCCGGCCCCGCGGGCGCTGCCGGCGCTGCGCGCACACACGCGCACACGGAACGGGCGGCTGCCCCGGGGGCACACACGTGTACACACGTGTGCACACACACGCACGCCTGGTTGCACGCCGGCACCGTCCATGCAACACCTCGCCTGCAGCGGGGGGACCTCTCCGTGCCTCGTGGTGGGGGGAGTGTACGTGGAGAGGGTGCAGATGGAGGGAACAAAGCAGCAAGGCTTCGCTGCAAAGAGCACGCGATGTGCCCAAGGGGTGCGGATGTCCCCACGGGATGCTGGCCGTGCACCCCACAGCCAGCCAGCCCCGCTGGGGCCAAGGGACAGTGCCAGGCTGGGTCCTGCAGCACAGAGCCCCATCACCCCATCTCTCACCGCATTATTTATTCCATTTTCCCCACTGCCATGGTGTCACCGCACACGCTCCACTTCTCTTTGACCTGACACTGGATGCAGGCCCGAGCCCCAGCAGTGACCTGCTGGCGGGAGCCCGCTGGGAGCTCCGCCGTCCATAAGACGTGTTGCTATTTCTGCTTCTGGAGCCGTGCCTGGAGATTGTGGCGCGGATGTAAATCCCGAGTGATAGCGGGTGGGCTGCTGAAAGCTGCTGGGAAGCTTTGTCCATCACGTTGCCATTCCCTTCAGCACATTCACATGCCTCCAGCATCATCTGCCATCGTGCAGGATGATGCACGGATGCCGCTGACGGCAGTGGGTGGACTCATGCAGCTCCCCATATCCCATGCCCCACTCTCCCGTGCAGCAAATCCTGCAGCCACGCTCAGCTCCGTGCAACCCCCAGTGTTGGGGCAATGTCCTGCGTGGTGACACCACACAGGAGCCTCCCACTGCCATGAAATCGATAGGGACTTTCTGTGCAGTGTGTGTGAAATTCAGTTAAAACTGACCAAAAAGGTTCCAAGGGGTCAGAGGGGGCTGCACAGGGCTGTGTGTGGGTTTTTGCAGGGAGCCAGGCTGAGGGCTGCGCACATCAGGTGCTGGTGCACGGCCAGCTGGCTCCTGCCCCTGCTGCTCAGCAGGGCAGTGACAGGTGACAACTCTATCCTTCCCTGAACATCTCCTGCACTCAACTCTAAAGGTTATGTTAAAATTAACCCCTGGGTAATTTTTAGCCATTTCCTTGCATTTTTTTATTTTCCTCCAGGGGCCCTGGGGATGCTCACTGCCTGCTTTATTTGCTTTTCTCCGTGACATGGGTCTGCAGCTCCCACCCAGGTGCACTCAGGCTGCATCTGATGCTGCCCTGCACCTCCCAAAAAGGGCTCACCCACCCCCTTTGCTGTCTCGTGGAGGTGGATGCTCACCATTTTGCTGTTCTTTGTTTGCAGTGAGTGCCTGCTTTCTCCTCCCGTCTCCTCTCCTGCACTGTGTCAAAACGCACAGACTTCCCCGCACAGCATCCCCGGGGACGCATCCAGAACTGGGCCGAGAAAGGAGCGGAATTAAAAATAAATGGAAGCACATCCTGACACGTTAACCACCCTGAGAGAGGCTTCGGTGCCAACCCACTCAGTGCTGGGAGACAAGTAGGTCACGGGACGCAGATTGTCCCGAATCAGCAGGAAGGGATGGACGTGGAGCAGGGGAGCAAGGAGGGAGAGAGGGTGGGGGGAGAGCATGGCAGCACCCAGCTCTGCCTCTGACAGCCCGAATTCCCTGGGAGGAACAGAACGCTGGTGGTCTGCTCCCAGGCAGAGCAATGCATGCCGTCAGGCTCTGTGTTTTGGGGCACTGCAGTGATGGTGCCTGGGCTGTATGCAGACTGCAATGAGCCCACGGGTCCTGGGGCAGCGTTATGGGGTTCTGCGCCTGCTGTGCCATGGGGTCAGTGCCTGGGGGCTGCCCCTGCCCCACAGCCGCGCTCCCAATGATCCATCCCTGTGATGGATGAGGGGAAGGGATGCGCCCTGCACACCGCTGCTTTTGCTGACTGCTCCCGTTTGCAGGATGGGCCCAGGGCCGGGGGGAGCGGGGTTTGCAGCCCCCAACCCTGCCCCGGAGCTGTGGGGCAGCAGCACCCCAGGGTGCTGGCACCGGGGAAGGGGAGGAGAGGGGGAGACGGCCAGGCATAATGCTGCCAGCGAGCAGGGAGACAGCCAAGGTCAGAGACAGCACTGCCAAAACGCAGAATGAATCTGCAGGAGAGCTGGAAATAAATGGGAAGAGGAGGGAGGGAAGGGGGGAGCCTGAGAAATGGAGCGGGGAGGGAGGGGATGGGGCTGTGGGGAGNGCGCCCGGCGGGTACCGCATCCCCTCACGGCTCTCTCCCTCTCCTCAGCTCCTCCCTGAGCTCCCCCCGCTCCCCTCAGGACCAGGCTGGACACTGCTGTCCCCAGCAGCACGGTGACTTCCCCCGGCCCCTCGCAGCTCCCTCTCAGGGGCCAGCTGAGACCCCGTCCCCTCATGGCAGGGCTGGCACCGCCATCCCCTCAGCTCCCCACTGAGTGCCCCCATCCCCTCACCTCCCCAGGGCTCTCAGTTCCCCCGGCCCTCCCTACCCTTTGCCACAGCCCCATCCCTCCCCAAGCCCCACAGCCACCCTGCCAGGCCCTGACATCTGTCCCTGTGCCTGCAGGTATCGTACCAGTGTTTGCTGCCAGCTCCCACGGCTCCGGCTCTCCCAGCGGACATTTTCCTCAGGAGCTTTGCACCCTCTGACCACCTGCTCGTGCCCTGGGATCCTCTTCTGGTTCTCCTCCCAGCCCAGGGAGGTGCCCTGGGTGCCACCATGTTCTACATGCATCTGCTGGTGAGCAGGCGTGGGCCCTTGGCCAAAATATGGCTCGCTGCCCACTGGGAGAAGAAACTGACCAAAGCTCATATCTTTGAGTGCAATTTAGAGACGACTGTTGCAAAGATCATTTCGCCAAAGGTATGTTGTTAAGTAAGGGAGTGTCTGCTGGTAAGTTCTGGGGTAGAGGTGTGAGTCCTCTGCAGAGAACAGGGCTGCTGCTGCTGTGAAGGCTTAGAAAGACAAATCTGTGGCTGCTTCAAACCCAGTGTGAGGCAAATTCCTGCTCTGATTTTATTCAGTTCTCACTCAGATAAAGTCTCCATCCCATTAAATGATAGTGATATAAATGTTTTACTTGCTGTTTTACTCCTGAAGGTCTGTGGAATATATTCATCTACAGTATAAGGAAATGTTACCACCACATTCAGATGCATTTTCCCACCCACTGACGGAGCTCTGGGAGCTCTCTGCGGGTCAGGGCATCACCGTGAGGGGCTATGAGCTGCTCCAGGAGACATCACGAACCCATTGGTGTTGTGTCACTTTCCTCAGAGATTTTGGGTACTAGCCACACGTATACAGCATAATTTGGAAAATGCAAATATCTGAGGAAATTGTCTCAAAAAAACGACAAGTCAGCTGCTTAACCAAAGTCAAGGGACTAAGAAAACTGCTGTAAAATGGTACACAGACCATTTGAGGACCATTTTTTGCTGATCTTATAATAAATAACTTCTGACATATCATAGCTATCCTTACACTTTCAGCGGTCTTCTTCCAAGCCCACCATTACGAGCAGATAAATATATCAATAACCACATTTAGTGCTTATGAGAGGTTCTGTATTAATCCTCTGTGTGTCTCAGATAAGGTATGACTCAAACAAGCGCAGATGCAGGCAGTCAAGTAGCCGTGACTCAGTCCTTGGCCTCTCCGTTGCAATTGCATCCAAGGGAACGGTGAGAACATTTTGCACCATCACTAATGGATGCCTAAGGAGATCCAAGGCTTTCTGCTGGTGCAAGCAGGTTTTTTATCCCCATGGAAACACCTGCTTGGTAATTGGTAGTCTAAATTTCGTCCTCTATCTTGCATGAGTTATGATTAATTGAACTTTGTTAAAATGAAATTGGTTGTGTTGTTTGGAAGTGTTTTCAAAGAAGCTGTTGTCTTTCCCTTGCACGCTGTCCTGTCTAGCACTGGAACAGCCAAGTTGAGTGTTCTTGGTGCAGGAAGACTTTGCATAAGGAAGAGTTGGTATAATGCTGACTCACTTAACTGAACAAAGTGGCAAATATTAGAATATATGCAGCTACTTTCCTTTGCTAGTTGTGTTACACCATTCCCTGGAGGTCAGCTGAGACCTTTTGGATGAATTAAGAGCGTTGATTCAGGGCTTAGGCTTCAGCGTGGCAATGCTTTGGGACAGAAGCAATTAGAAACTCCTAGCTCTGAATATTGGTTTGTCTCTGACCCTCTGTAGCAGCACAAAGCTCTCTACCGGTTCATTTTACTGGAACTCTGGTTACTACTAGGCAATATGTTCGTTTAAAATTTTTGCCCAAAATATTAACTCCTGAACAACTTTTTTTTTGTTCTAAATCATCAAAGTTTACAATAGCTCTGCGCACCTCTGGACACTTACTCTTAGGAGTTGTGAGGATTTACCACAGGAAAACAAAATACCTCTTAGCAGACTGTAGTGAAGCTTTGACAAAAATGAAGACAGCCTTTCGCCCAGGTACGTACAGAATGCTGCGTTTTTCCAGCTGTGTCCCTTTCTGCTTTTACCTTAAAACTTAATTTTGGTTGTTTCAGTTAAATGCATGCTATTGATCCCAAAGGACACTGAATTTATTGGTGCATACTGCCAATGTTTCATCTGGTTTAATTCAATGCAATTTCAACTCCTTGACTCCTTTAAAAGAAGTATCTTAAATGGTCCTACAAGGAGCTTGAATTCAGCTCCTGTTGCTGGATAATTAATTTTCATTTCTGATGACTCCAACAACATGTCTAAGAATGTGTTCGTGCCAGATCTGACTGTGTTTTGAGCTCAGGCCACAAAGCCAGCAAGAAAGGAACTGAGAGGACTGAATCCTTTTCCAACAGGCTGTGTGTTGTTTCAAGGCAACAAACGGGGAGGAGGCACTGTTGTCTACAAAGAGACTTCACACACCAACATCTGTTGCCAGCCTTAATGTGCTTTGTGACCTAGTCTGTTTGCAGAATGCTGAATGCCCACTCTACGTGATTTCTGAGGACACGATTATGATTAATTAATATTTGTCAATGTATGGAAATGGCTAGAAGAATCTCTTGCAATAAGTACGTAGTGCTACCTGTTTCTAGTGGGTGCTGTAGTAGCTTGTAGAGGACTGCACAGCACAAGAGCAAAAGGCAGTGGTACAACTGCAGCAAGGGAAACTCCAACTACCTGTAGGTGGGAGAAATTCACACTGGAAGTAGTAAAATCCTGAAACAGGTTGTTC
Source organism: Penelope pileata (assembly GCA_013396635.1). Lineage (NCBI taxonomy): Eukaryota > Metazoa > Chordata > Aves > Galliformes > Cracidae > Penelope > Penelope pileata. The sequence goes on from WBMW01003851.1 coordinate 390,922, forward strand.
AGGGATGCTGTAGAATCTCCATTGTCAGAAACAGTCAAAAGTGATCTAGCTTAGGAATTAATTCTGTTTTGAGCCAAAGGTTGGATTAGGTGACCTTCAGAAATCCCTTCTAACCCGAATTGTCCCAGGGTTCTCTGACTACTAGGTATTTGCAGCCTGATCTTGTGATTATTTGATGCTGGAGAGTAGTGTTACATAGACACTGGATAGAAACAGAAAACACAATAATTCATTTGAAGTGATACGAATTTCAGTGACTTTAAGTAGCTGCTCATAAACCCGATGTATTTACAGTTTTTCAGGACCTGCAGCAGTTTCCAACAGCAGCATACTCTTTTCTATCTGTCTGTAATAAATATAGCTCCTAATGTTTATGCAAATTAAGGATTTTCATTCCACTGTGAAGTCCTGGTGTCAAATTGCTTGAACTTTACCTTTTTGTTCTTTATAATGGCAACAGACCTTCCTTATGGGTTTATAGACTTCCTGTATCTACTTGGGAGAACATCCCTTTTATTTTATTGATACTTGTTTTGTTATGTTTTCTGTTTCTTTTAGGACTTGTTGACCTTCCAGCAGAGAGCTTTGAGGCTGCCTATCAGTCCATTACGTTACCTGAAGAATTTCATGATTTTGAAGCAACACTACCTGATTTAAAGTAAATGTTTCCCTACTTTTTCTTCATTATTTTAGAGCTTTCAGAAGTAAAAAATATCCTTACTTTTACAATAAAATAATATATTGAACCTATACTTCAAGATTTTCTCATTTACAATTATCTGAGTGAACCCTACACACAAACTCTGACCTTGAGATGTAAAAGCATAAGTACTGCTGTGATACCATGGAGGTTTTGGTTTGTAGCCTCACAGTGTTGTCCTGTTTCGTTGTGTAAATGCTTTTCATTTCTGGTGACTTGCTCTTTGGGTCCTGGGTGTTTTATCAGCAGCAGTAAGCTTTGCTCCTGATGAAAAGCCAGGGTGTTTCTTTGGCTTTTCTGACGTCAAGCAGCATTAATGTAGAAAAACTGATAAAAACAGAAGGCTAAGATGTGTTTCTGATGCCCCAAAAGATAGAGGATAATGGAGTTCAACAGAGATTGTATCCGCAACTCATCATAAGTGCAGTTTGAGGGGATCTGTAAGTCTTCAGTATTTTGTAAGTACAGCTCAGCTGTAACACTGTTTCTTCCATTAATTCAAGTACTTCAATGTACCATATCTTTATGCTTTTTCTGCCTACCCCAAGAGTCTGTATGGTTTGATTTAAAGATGATAGTGGGATGTTAGTTAGATGCCTTCTATGTGAACAAACTCTCATAAGCCCAAATTTTCTGGCAAAAGAGTAGAGAAATAGGAAGTATGGACTATGGGTGTTTCCCTTGTCCTTACAGCTATGTCCACTGTTTCTTGAAGAGTTTGCTTTCTGAGTACACATCTGGATCTGCTGTCCATTTATTCTGAAGTTCATCTAGCTAAATGCTTTCCCCTCATTCATAGACCTCTCCCTCCCCAGCATTTTGTTATGACTGTTGCAGATTCAGTCTTCCCTGTACAACATACATTGGAGGCTGCATGGGAGGTTTGGCTAGCGAAGAAGGCAGCTGCCTACTTGCTTAGAGGAATCACTTTTAATGTACACATAGCATCTGTTTTCCATATGCTTATTTTTAGCTTTTAGAGGAAATTCAAAGCAGTGGTTGTTAGGAATAAAATCTTAAGTGGCTCGAATGCTTGTGGCTTTGGGAGGCAGTTTATCTCTCCACAGAAATGAGGATCACCTGGGGTGCTTTCAATGCCACAGAAAATGGGAGCTGTCTTTTGGGGTTTTATGGTAGAACATCAGGTTTGGAGACTGCTTAGAAACAAGTTTTCACTGCCCAGCTCCGTGGTCAGTGGGTCTCAGTTCATCCTGTATTTTGTATAATGTTTTTTTCATCAGTGCCATTGATGTTGCTGAGCATTTTACCTTGAATCAGAGCAGAGCTGAAGACATCACACTTAAAGAGGATTATGAAAGCAATGTACTTCTCTGTGATAGAAACTTTGGTGAGAGAAGCTGAGAAATTAGAAATATTCCATAAGGAAAAATATGTTTTATGCAAAATGTTGTACAGTCTGAGTAATTTTCCTATATGAAAAAGTTATTACTAAAAAAAATTTGTTTATGTTTGTGCTGATTGGCCTATCATATGGTCTCATGCTTAAATTTCTGTGTAAGCACTCTGCCTAAGTAATAGAATGTGATATTGGAGGCTGAGAATCAAAGCCAACATTGGGTGTTTTTCACTGAGTTAGCTGAAATTGTCTTTAGTTTATTCCATTTGAAGCGTGGGGTATCCTACGATCTTTTGTAAATTGTTTGAAAAATTAGGAGATGGCTAAATGTGTATTTCAGATAAATGTGTATTTCAGATAAATGTGTATTTCAGATAAATTCATTCAGATGAAGCATGAGAAATTGTGTGTTTATTCAGGCGAGGAACCAGGTACACTGAGAAAACAGGGCTGCCTCGATGGCAGCATTTTGATGAGCAGCAACAACCTCATGGCTGATCACACCTCTGCGAGCACAAATGGAGACAGGCCTGCCCTGCGAGAAGATACTTACTCTTTTGAGCAGGATTGCTTTGGGGATGAGGAGGCTGGTGCAGATATGATTGGTAGGCATTGCCACAGATAAACAGAATTAGTTTCTTTCCAAATGTTCTTATTACTGCAGGCAAACAAAACAGCGTCAAATAAAATATTTTTTTATTACTTATCGCTGTATCTATGATCATTTAAACATCACCAAGTGAAAATGAATTAGAGAGGTTTTTTTTTTTTTAGAGTTAAAGGCATTTGATTTATACATACTGTTTAGCAATTTAATTTTTATTTTCAAAAGGGAAACGCTGCGGCGTTTATATTTTATTTATTGTTGTAATAACAAAGGCAATGAAGTTATTGCATGAAGTAACCTCTACTTATTTATGGTTTAGAGTATTTCTGTAGACCATCATAGATTTATACCTTATAAACATTATCAATATTGTACTTTTCAAAGAAAAGATGGAAATCTCAAAATTAAGGCTAATGTTCTTTTTATACTGTTGAAGACAGCTGTAATATTGACAGACATCTGTGAAAGCTGAGGTTTTTTTTAATTTGCATGAAATTAACCCTAAATAAGGAACATTAGGCTATGTCAGGCTACTTCTATGACTACTAAAGCTTAGAATGATTCAAACTGTGTGATTTATATTTAAGAAATCCTGTTGAGGGATGAGCAAAATGGCCTAATTAATGACATTCTTGATATGGAGGAAGAACTTCCTTTGTCACACGACCTGCCAGAGATCAGCACACCCGGTGAGTTGGCAGTGTCTCCTCCTTCCCCAGGTGAACTCTGTTCCTGTGTTAGAATGTCCACGTTCCTCCTGTTCAGCTTTGTGTGGCTGGAATAATATCCCAAGCCTTTTTCTGTTGTTAATTTCTTTTCCTTTTTTCCTAGTATGCTTCATTCACCATTTTAGGTATAATTTAATTGGACCTAGGAATTCCAGATTTGTAACATGATATTGCTTACAAACATTTTTATAGGATATCCTGTGTTGCTGTAGATCCACACTGCAGCTTAGGCAGTAATATCACTTTTGTAGAGGAAAGGAAACAGAATACAGTCACTTTGAATGTTACCTGCTAATATTTCTGACTTCTTATCTCAGCCACAAGTGACTTTTTAGTAATTCATACAGATGTTCTCAGTCTTATTTTGATTTGATATTGTTGAAAGTGGCTGAAATAGAAGTTAATTTTTGAAAAGTGTTTTCAGGAAAAAAAATCTTTCTAATTTCTTTATTTTAAATTTGAAATCTTAAACTTTTCTACCACCATTATACCATCTGGAGCAGCTTTGAAAGGGACCAGTGGCATTTGTCTCTCTTTGCACCCATTCCTCTCATGGTGACACAAATATCCACACTGCCATGCAGGAGCTAGAAGCAGGTACATACGGAAACTAAACACTTTCCTCTCCTTTGTCAGATGAGTTTTCATCCAGATGAGTTCTTCAGTCTGTTTCACTGATCAGACAGATTCTTGTGTCAGCAAAAGGAAGCGTCAGGGCAGAGCATAAGCAGCAGCAGTGCCAGATGTACTGGTTAAAGTAATTCTGAAATGATAGACTAAGTCATAGTTCTCAAATTCTAACCTTTTTAGTCTGATACCAGTCTTGTGTGTTGTGAGATAGAGAGTTTATTCCATCTTGTGGCCCTTTTTTATTTGGATTATTTGCTGAGTTTTCTTATAGGTGAGCCCCACTCTGCAGACACTGCAATTAAGACAGAAAGTCATCTAATGAACAAAGCAATACTTTTGTCTGAAGAAGAAGGGTTTGTGCTTGAGCCAGTTGATGATACAGGTCAGAACTTGATCAGGTTCTTGCTATTTACATTAGCTGTGTTTGCCTGTCTTCTTGTTAGTGTAAATATTTACAAAACAGGTTATTTTCACTTTCAATTGCTCCTGCTGTCAGAGTTCTATGTTATGATTATTATTATGCTAAACCAGCATCACAGTAATCAGTATTATCTGATCTGCCCAGTTGCTGCTCTGCAGTTCTGCTAGCAGCGCAGTCTGTTTATGAGTGATACTGAAATTTCAGCAGAACTTTTATTGCCAGTGACACATCAGTGATCTTGTGCGTAAAATAATGATCTCTCAGACCTTTGTGAAATTTTATTTCATGATCTTTTGACATTATTAAGATTAAAAAAGAAAAATTTCTCTTTTGTGGGTGAATCTAAACCTCATCACAGAGTAAATGAGTTCATATTAACATAATATTTAGAAAACTGGAATTTTCCAGCCTGCCAAAACAAGATTCAGGAAGCTATGGCTGTATCACCAATCAGTGTCTCTACTTTGTGTTTACAATATACATCTTAATGTAATTGCCAAAGTATTAAACTGATAGATATTAATTATGAGATAATGAAACCTGTTGAGTACATCAGCAGTTCTTGGAACAATTATTTCCTGATGGATTAAAGATAGCTTACTCAGACTTGTTCATATCTCATGTGTTCTCATTAAGTCATTGTGTTCCTGATTCTTCAGTACAGTATTCATCTCTTCATGTCTTCTGTAATTAAACATTTGTGAATTTCCTGTACAAGAATACGAAGAGTGAACTTTAAGAAAACTTATGGAGAAACAAACCATCCACTTGTACTTTAATTCTGAAGTCTGTGCAGCTTTTCAGGAGGCTTATAGCCTGTCCATTTGACTCATAGTGGTTTTCTTTGTCCTTAAGTTTTCTGGGGATTAGACCTCATTGGTGTATGTTTGCTATGTGATGGCTATTGAAAAACATGCCCAGATCAGAAACAGAAGGGCTGAACAACTTGTGAGGTATTGTTAAAAGATAGAAGGGACCTCTTGTCATCATGTATCTATGGAGGTCAATACCTTTTTTATTATTTTTTTGTAATACTTGGTCTGTTTAGTCTTCAACCAGCGGAAAAAAAATAAAAGAAAGAGGAAGTTGCTTGTGGATGCAGAGAAGGAGCTGAGCAGCGCTGCTATATACAACCAGCTTAACAACTGTGCAGACATCCTTGTTGTGTTAGACCTCGCACCTCCAACCAAAAAAACAATGATGTGGAAAGAATCAGGAGGAGTGGACACACTCCTGTCCCGGCCTACACAGCCCGTGTTTCATGCTGAGCTACAAATGGTAAAGATTTATTCCTTGGAGGTTCTTATGCCGCTGTATAGATGTGAGACTGTTGCACGTCCAGGATTTAACTGTGAGTGATTTGCAGACTTACTTTTATGTGAACTCCAAGGAAACTGCAGGTGCATAGCATCGCTGGAAGTATTGTTTTGCAGTACTGTTCAGATGCAAACTCATCACTGATTGCTTCAGCAGAAAGGCTGTCAGTACAGCTCCTGGCTTCAATCTCCAACAAGTAAAAAGTGACACAGAAACTAGAAAATTAGTATTCCATTTCACATACTAGCACCTGACTGATTTTACACTAATACACTTTAAAAAAAAAAAATATTTCTGCCAATTTTGTTCCTAATTTCTATTTTTATGTGTGTGTTTTATTTTCTGTTTTGTTTCTGCTCTGTAATCAATATGGAACCACATCTTTCTTCTGCGTTTACTTTAAAGGTACCTAAGGCTTGAACATTATTATTATATCATTAATGACTTTGGAAAATTGGTATGCCAATTTTGTTTTCCCAACTGGAGATTAAGCTTCCAGCTGGACAGCAGTCAGGAAACCTTGCCTTTCAGTTTAGCGAACTTTAGGGAAGGAAGAGATCAAGCTGTGTGCAAGGTGATACAGAAAGATGCGGTGTTAGCTGTGTACAGCAGCCCCGTGTTAATTGCACGGTGTTTCTTCCCTTGCATAGCTCAGAGATCTTGGAGGCAGAGCCTCCAGGCAAACAGCTCTGCAGGTTCATTAGAGCAGAACAGCTTCACCTCTTAGAGTTGAGATGCAGAATTGCAGCTTGTTCTTTATGAGGATGAAAAATACGCCAGTTCATGAGGAGAGAAATAAAAACACAGATAACTGTGGATGCTTCTTTCTTCCCTGCTTACTGTCTAGCTTTGAAGGAGAATACTCCTAGCTGTTCCTAAGACATTTCTTCATGGATTTCACTGCCAAAGTTAAAGCTGCAGGGGACTTTTACTTTTTAAAAAATGCAGATTTAAGGTGACCTACTTCAAATCTCTAAATTCTGGGTTGCAGTAATTAATACACAGCTCATATTCGTACCTTTGTTTTGATGCTTGCAAATAATCTAACGATATTCGAAAGTAAGCAAATAAAAATAATTGTTTTCAGTTGTTTGCAAAATGCTTCAAGCGCTGCAGATTTGAGATTGGAAGAAATGTAGCCCAGATGGAGTCTGAGATAGAAAAAACAAGGAAAGAGCAAGATATCTCAGGTGACACTTTAATTCTATTGGGGCAGATTTAGCTGTTAAGAAATGCTGTCTGTATAATGCTTCAGACATGCACAGTGTGCCATATTCTGCAAATCAAAGGTCACAAAAATTAAATATGAACAAAATTGGCTGCATTAGTTATAGAAGGATGTGGGTTTTTTTAAGGACAGACATTAACAGTCATTTCATCTTAATCCTTGTGTTTTTTTGTTAATACAGAGATGCTGATAACAGAAGAACCTGATTACCTGCAGGAGTCAGCTCATTCAGAGGCTGAGAGAAAAATTAAAAATGATTTGTTTGTGTTGACACCACAGAATAGCAGAAGTGAAACTGTTAATGACTTTGGTGAAACCATGGTGAGCAATATTTCCATAAATTTTACAGACCTAAATGTACTCACTGGTTTTGTTTTATGTTAGGGCTCCACTTCAAACAAGTTAAGAAATTATTAATGTATGTTTGAAAGGCCTGTTACATAGAGAGCCAATATAGCAAGGAGTGGCTTGTGTCAGGAAAGTTTACTTATAAGCATTGTGGCAGACTCTCACAATGAATGAACTGTTAATTGAAATGTCTATTAATCAGTATAGATTATGGCATAATCACTAAGTACAATTGGAACCTTGATGTAAAACCACCTGTTGGTAATGAAAAGATGCTTTATCCTTTCTGAAGATGGTTATACTTTTACGTCTCCAGCTGAGGAAACACTCAAGCAGCAACAAATTCTGTATTTCTGCCATCCTTAATGTGAAAGGGGAGTCTTAGGAGAACATGAAACTCCTTAAAGTTGACAAAGAATGACAAAACTGGACCTGATGGCCAGAGAAAATTTAAGGCCTGTGCCTAAACAGAATCCAAATGGGTAGATCCAGCTGTAGGATAAATACTGCAGCAAATATCTATGTGCCTTATGTGGGAAAAGACATGGTAGAAACAGCAAATAATATTTTGGAAAACATTTATAATAATTTAATTTGAGCAGCATTATTATAATACAGGATGATATTGTGTGCATAAATGGCAGTTGATCCTCCTTTCTGTTCTAACAGCAGGATGAAGCTGCTTTCTCTGAGAGCTCCACATTGGTGAACAATCCACTGGGCCCAGAAGCTCCGATGCAGCAAGCTGAGTTAACCAATGTATGTGTGCTCAACACTGACAGCTCTGATATTTCAGAACAAAACTGCATTATTTCACAGAAATATATATTAAAAAAGTGATGGTTTAATTAATTTACACTGAATTTTGGTGTACTAATGATCTTTAATACATATATTTTGCCAATCAAAAATTTTAATAGCTCAGTAATCAGGGATATGTTCTCATATTCAAAGGTTATAGAGTTAATGAGGGAAACAATTCCTTATTTAGAAACTGTGCTTCCATGTAAGAAGGAAACACTTTCTGAACTTACTGACTACAGGGATGCTCAGGCACTCTGAAAAAGGGCAGCTGTCTCCAGGTGTGCAAAGTTTTAAGTCCAAAACCTAAAGGTGAATTTTTGAACATGCTTTTTGACTCCTGACCAGTACAAATTCTGTCGGAATCCCAGTCATGCAGAGCAGTCTCTTACTGCAAAGCTGCCTACCTAGGGCTCAGTGGAACCAATTTCATAGTACATAACACGTTCTTGCACGTGATGTCTCTATTTGCATTGAAAGAACATCGTTAACATTCTTTTCTCTCTGTTTCCTGAAGCCTGCAGAGGTGTCAGAAGTCCCAGATAATCTGTTTGGCCATTAGAATGCTGAGTTCCAGCTGAGTTTTCAATTAAGCTAGAGCTCCTGTCCTTTCTTCATCACAGTGTTTGACTTTTTAGACATGCTCTCTAACTTGCTGTTGTATTTCTTATCAAGGAGCTAGAAGCAAAAAATAGAGACAATGAAGAAATTACGTGGAGCAAAAGAACTCTGCAGTTATTAAAAACTTTACAGGTAACAGTGCTGGATTTTGTCATTAGAAGCCAAAGCCAGGTGTTGATTTCAGTTGGACCATTTCACAAACCTCCTGCTTCTGCTGTCCAGCATTTTGCTGCATGTCATAGTCAGTGTATAACAACATTTTGTTGGGTGTTTGTGGGGGAAACCAGGATTCTGAGTGCCTGACATGATGTCCACTCTCCCACAGAAGCTGGAGTGGCCAAAATGTTCTGAATTTTTGTTTTCACAGCAGTGCTTGCTGTAACACTAAGACCTTGTTTCCTTCAGCATCTCTACAAACCCCAGTTCCAAGCTGCCACCGGGTTTGCTATGTCTCAGCTGTGCCCCTTCTTTGAAAGGTTTTGATGCCCCAGTGCTTTCAAGATGCTTCAGGTGGAGGGTAGCCTTTGCATCAGGAAGGCTTCTACCTGTTTTGCAGAAATAATTTCAGAACTGGTGAAGCTGTAATGTATGATACCATATGCTGTATCAACAAGAACATGATAGGCACCTTTGGAGGCAGCACAGGCTGTCCCCGTGCTGAATGTCCAAACTCTGGCTGGATAATCTCAGTGCTGAGCTTCTGCCAAAGCAAAACATGCTGAACTTTGCTCCCAGCCTAATTTTTCCCCACTGCTGGAGTTTGACTCTTCAGCCTTCTTGTTCATTTAATTATTTTATGTGAACATTTTTAAAAGCTTTTGTGCAACACCCCTAAATAACTCCTCTGTGCAGCCATTGAAAAACAAGCAATGATAATATTGAGTTAGCTGTGACTGAAATGGCCTGTGGTATAGCTGGTCTTCTGCATCCGAAGCACAGGGTATGCAATGACTTTTATTGCTTTGAATCACAAAAACCATTATGGATAAGCTTCCTCGTATGCTTCAGTGCTGTTTCATTGAATTCAGTGGAGCTGTGGGCACATGTGGATGTTAGTAACATATGTAGGTGCTAGCAATATCATGGCAATAAAATGTTAAGAGCCACTACGTAAACGTAAATGCCAAGATAAGATCCTACTCAGGGCCTTCAAGCAGGAAATAATCACTCTGAGCAGCACTTTTCAGTTCAGGCTTGATGAGATCTGGTTTTCCTGGCAGTTCTGCTGACCCAACTGCTCTTCTTTTCTCTCCCTCTGCAGCACCTGAACAAATCAGGAGTGAGTTCCTTCAGTTTACGGGAGCTCTGTCGGAAGAACAACCGGAAAGAAGCTGCAGCCAAGTTCTACATCTTTCTTGTTCTGAAGAAGCAGCGGCTGATGGAGCTCGCTCAGCGCGCTCCCTTTGCAGACATCACAGCCACTGTCAGCCCAATGTTCAGTGCTCACTGCAATCAGGTCCAATTCAGATAAGCAAATAAAAATATTTTTTTCAGAAGATAATCTTCCTGAAAAAACGAAAGTCTTGTCAATCCACGGTGAACTAAGCAGAGCTCTCGTTTATGTGAGCTCTCAGAACCGCAAAGTAACTAACTCGTGCAGGAGTGCTGCTGCACTGTTGGTTGCCAGGGTGCTCACCAGTATGTTGAGTTTTAATATATATATGTTTATAAACTGAGCTGCTACTTGCTCTGCTGATAATAGATAGCTAAAGTCCACATTCCACATGTGTACAGCATGGGGGACTTTGTGAATAAGTTCTTTAAAACCTTTCTTAGAGCCCAGATTGGAAATTATTGGATTATTTTAGCAGGGCTTGTGTGTGTTAATTAGGTAACAGCATCAGTAAGAGAAAAGAAGTCCATTAAGCTATCATTATCAACAACTTTATTCAAAATTATTTATTTCAAAGAATGTTCAGTATTTGGTGTTCTGAGGTCTAACAAGCTACTGTCTGCAGCATCATCTTCGTGTGTCGAGACTGATGATGTCGAGACAGACTGATGCTATAAAACCCACCATGTAAGCATCAGGAAGAAATTTCCTAGAAATCCTGCAACTTCACACCAAGACTAACAGTTTTATTTATGCATAGACCTATTTAAAAATGGATGTTAAACTGAAATATTATTAATCCTTTGTATTTTTTATCTACTTTATGAGAAGTTCTAACACCTGTACTGTCAGTTTGTGAAGTTAACATTTCCCATGTGCTGGAAGCAGACGCACCAAAACTGCTCAGCACAGAACAGTTGTGTCTGTCTGGGGCTCCGAGTGCTTTGGGTTTGTTGATGTCTCTTTATATGAAATCAATAAAAGTCAAACAAGGATGATTCCTTAGCTCACTGGTGTTTGTTCTGGAGGATCAAAACTGGCAGCCACCTGCCTTCCCTTTGGGCTCACCTTCTTTGTGTTTTCTGGGATTTTCTTAGCACCTAAAAGCATGGGTGACATTGTCATCCTGACTTCCCAGATGTTCATTTCAGTTACACCCCTGTGTGTCTCATCATCCTAATGTGGTGTTCCCTGTCGTGCAGTGATTTATTTGTGTATGTAGGGTGGAGGGAACCTGAGGAAAAGCAGCCCTTACTGACTGCGATGGCTCTGTGTAGAGGAGTGAAAAGGCTTTAAAATTACTGAAGGTTGTGCAGCGTGCAGCAGTGGGTGAGTTGGGGATTTTGTTGGGCTCATGGAGGGATGCTGCTTCAGCTTTTTTTTTCATTTTTCCATTTAAGAGTATTTGACAAGATAAGCAATAAGAAACCTTTGCTGCTCTTCTCTTTTCTAGGTATAAGGGAGGGAAAGCTGACCCCGTTTGGGGAAACAGGGTAAATCTTTTCATCCTCTGCAAAAGAAACAGTATTTTCCTTTTCTGACTTGAGCAGTATGAACAGTGTCCAAGCCCAGCCCAAGGTAGCATCCAAGTGGCTGTTCTGCTCTTCTCTTTGGGGTCTGGCCTGGAAGTTTCATTTAGGATTTGCTTTTCCACGTCTCAAGCTCACATCTTACACACCAGAGCTGCTCCCTGCACCGCGTCTGCCATTGCCATCGCAGTGAGAGGAGCGCTGGTGGCAGCGGATGGGATCACTCATGAATTTTCTCTTTCAGGGACAGAGGCTGTGCATCGGATTCACCCGGAAACACAGACAGAGAAGGAGGCTGGAGGAGAGCAGAAGGCAAGCAGGCATAAACAAAGCAGGTTGGCAGGATAGATATACATTGAAAACAGTCTGTATAGCAGAATAAATGAGGGACAAACATTGCTGGAAATGTGACTGGAAGAAGAGCTGGAGTGTATTTACAAAACAGGTTTGTCAGAATTCCAAAGTAACCGGCTGGGGAGCGACAAATGGAGTCTGCAGAGGCAGGGGAAGTCCAACACGTTGGTTAGCTGCTGGTTTTACATGCTGTGCATGGGCCGAGACGTGGGGCTTGGCTGAGGATCAGATCTGCTCAGATGTTGGACTCTGATTCAGATCCAGGAGCAAGTCCTGCTCTGACCTTCCAGCACACGGATGGTTTCCTTCTGTAAGTCTGTGTGCACGTGCACGGTGTAGGGTATGACAACACCTCTGCACTGTTGGTATGCACACAGGTTGCCTCGCGGCTCCCCAGCCTGGGGTCCCCGGGATCACCCAGCAGCGCTCCAGCCCCGGCTCTGCTGCCCACCGTGGTGGGGGCCAGGCAGCGCCGAGCAGCCCCACCCCAGGTGCTGGCTCCCTGCATCCTTTGGAAAGGTTGAGGCAGCTCCAGGAAGCGGGTAGGCAGCACCACGAGGAGCCAGAGCCTGCCAGGCAGAGCAGACGCTGTGCCAGCGCCTGCCGCCCTGAGTTCCCATTTCCCATCCCGCTGAGAAATGAACGGGGTCCTGCCCCACGCCCTCCCCCAGGGCCGCAGCTCTGCCTCGCTGGTGCTGGCCGGCTCCAGCCCCGGCTCTGATGAGATTAATTTTTTTTTTTTTTCCCTCCTGTTTTATGAACGTGCGCCATTAGCGGGGCTCGGGGTGAACTGCGGTGGGGGCTCGAAGCCTGACTTTTTTCTTCCCCCTGCTTTTTTGGGGGAGTTGCCATAGCAACTGGGGAACCCCCGCGGGGGGGCCCCCGCGCTGCCGTCGCTTTAAGAGCGCAGAGGAGCGAGAAGCAAATTACGCAGCTGCAAGGCTCATCCCTCCCTCCCTGCCTGCCTCCATCCCCGTCCCTGCCAGCCTCCATCCCTCCCT